>ML682018.1:17332114-17438800 GCA_007922195.1 Podocnemis expansa
AGGAGGGCAAGTGTTAGCAAAGTCAGTTCAGAGAGCAGATGGGGCCCATTCAAACCAGTAGATCAAAGGGAGAGAATGTGTGAACAGATAAATCACTTTTTGCAATGTGCTAATCATTCTAAGTCTCTATTCAGACCCAGTCTGATGGTGTCAAACTTGCAGATTAGCTCCAACTCTGCAGTTTCATGCTGGAGTCTGTTTTTGATGTTTCTTTTTTGACGTATGGAAACTTTCAAGTCTTGTTTCCATTTTTATATCCATTTTGTGTCCATTTATCCTTTTACGCAAGGACAGTCCGGTTTGCCCAATATACATAGCAGAGGGGCACTGCTGGCACGATAGCATATACCACATTAGTGGATGTGCAGGTGAATGAGCCCCTGATGGTGTGGCTGATGGAGCCAATGTGTGAGCAGAGTTGGCAATAGGGTTTGTTGCAAGGATAGGTTCTTGTGCTGGTGTTCCTGTTGTATGGCATTTGGTTGCTGGTGAGTATTTGCTTCAGGTTGTGAGACTGTCTGTAAGCAAGGATAGGCCTGCCTCCCAAGGCCTGAGAAAGTGGGGGATCATCTTCGAGGACAGGTTGTAGATCTCTGATGATGTGTTGGAAAGGTTTAAGTTGGGGACTCTAGGTGATGACCAGAGGTGTTCTGTTGTTTTCTCTGTCAGGTCGGTCCTCTAGTAGGCGGGCTCCTAGTATCTGTCTGGCTGGGTACTGTAGTTTCAAGAATGCCTGGTAGAGATCTTGTAGGTGTCTGTCTCTGTTTGAGGGATCAGAGCAGATCCGGCTGTACCTTAAAGCTTAGCTATACATGATGGATTGTGTAATGTATCCTGGGTGGAAGCTGGAGGCATGTAGGTATGCATTGTGGTCAGTTGGTCATGCATGTGACGAAGTGGGTTGTAGCCCACGAAAGTTTATGCTGAAAGAAATCTGTTAGTCTATAAGGTGCCATAGGACTCCCACTGCTTTTGCTATACACAGACTAACGCGACTACCACTCTGGAAAATTCTACCATGCTGAAGGTTGCCAAACAGATGTTAACTACTTTAGACCTTTAGACTAGATTTTTAATTGGCAACTGTGATGTGATTTGTTGTCATATTGTACTACCAATCAGATGCTTAATGTACATATATTTGATTTATTTACCCAAAATATTCAGTTTCTATGGTATAATGGAAAACGCACCTTCCAGATTATTCTTAAAAGAAAAGAAAACCAAACAATCATCAAAGGGGAAGAATCTGACTTTCTCCTCATTCCCAACTCAGAGACGATGAAAGTTAGCCTAAGAAGAAAGAGAATAGAATTGGAGCTGATCAAAAAGTCTACTTTGTATGGGAAATTTCAAGTTCTTTTGATTTTTTTAATGTTTTGAGAATTTATCAATAAAAAACTGAAATCACTTTTATTATTATTTTCAGCAAAATTTTTATCAAAAACTTGGGTGTTCCTTTTTTTCCCCTCACAAAAAAAAAAATCAATCAAAATAAAAGATTTCGTTCAAAACAAATGCAAGGAAGTACATTTTTCATCAAAAGGGTATTTTCAACAAAATTAAAAATGACCAGCTCTGCTAAAAACTGTAGTGTGCCTTTGCAGCATCAGCTTGTGTAAGGAGTGGTGCACAACTAAACTGCCTTAGGAGAACACAGGGAGGAATCATGTCCTAGGTGCATAGAGGAGCTCTGGAATCTGCACAAGAAGATGCATATCCATTGGCTGGTGTAACTGGAGAAGCATAGGCAGGGTTTTATTTTGTCCTTCCTACACCTTTTAGGGCAACGATGACTTGAAATCATGGAAGGGGCAGGTCATAATACCTCTCCCTGAGATAGTGTAGCTGTGGTAGGCTTTTCTGAGCACTGCACAAGCATTAGAAGGCTCATAAGGAGTTTTCAGAATCCATCTTAGTAAGGAATTGGCCCATGTATGTGGCTGTTTAAGGTAGGCTGCTTAATTAGATCACTAAAGATAGAAAAATAATTTGTCAATGGAATGGATTTTAGTAACAGGGTCCTTAGAAAATAAAGGCTGAAGTCCCCACGAGAATTACTTCCATTTGAGAAACATGCCTAAATATATATATGGGGGTTAAGTTCATATTTAATGTCATTATTATAGTGAAGATGTGCTCCCATCTGGGTTTTGAAGAGGGAGTGTAAAACTGTGGTTTGTTGCTGAGTGAATGGTCACATATTGGAAGTTGCAATCACAATCAGAATGCATTAAACAAGCAAAAGGCAATGTTTAACATAGGGTCTTCACAGTCAAAAATAGTGAAAATCTATCCTGGAATAACTGCAAAACTTCCAAACATTTAACCTAACAAACAAACAAACAAAACCCCCACAAAAGTCTTCAGCTATTTTTCAAGATTTGATCTCAGCGTAATCAAGTAAATGATAAATACTTGTTCCTTAGGCAAGAAAGGAGATGTATGACCAGTGACTGAGCTGCTACTGAGGAATTGGGTTTATAGGGACACTTGTATAGCAGAAATATAGAAAGATCAATTCAAAGTATGATGGAGAGAGGGGAAAGCAATAAGAAGAAACTAGCCATTGATTCTACACCTTGTTTAGAAACCTCCACAGCATGCTTGTGAATGATATGACTCATTTGCCACATTGTAGTCCTTTAAGCAATCAGCTAGTGCAATTCTGTGACCTGTCCTGACTTACTGTATTAAGACCGAAGCAACCCCCTAGTAAGACTGCATGTAGTTCATGAACTATCACCTCCAGTGCTTTTCCTAATGAATGAAAACTTCACTGAGAAATCTCATTCCTTTTATATCAATATCCAGACATCATTTATTCATCCTTCATCCCAATTTCTTTCCCATTTGCAAATTTTTATGTAAGCTCCTAGATTGGTTTAGCAATCTCCTGAGGGTCATTTATATGCCACAGTGCATTGTGGGTCTTTTATTCATTACATTTTTTTAAAAAGACCCCATCCCCAGAGAGAAAGGTCACAAGACCCACTAACTAGTCTGTTTAGTAACACAAAGGCAATCTTCTGCTCTTACAAAATTCAGCAAAGGTTTAGTCTGGCAGATTTACATACCCAAATCCCTAGGCAATACAGTTCATCAGACTCTGAAATTATTATAAATGAACAAGAGCATGTGTTTATCAGGAACACGCTACATCCTTTTTTGTCCTGATACTATAGTTCAGTAACAGTTTAATTTTAACTTATTGGAAAGCATATACAATGCACGAGATACACATCATTTAAGCTACAGCTGGGCAACAAGAACCACAAAAAATGAAGAGGAAAAGAGGTATGCCTCACACTGGGAAATCATGCAAGTGACATATACTGTGCTGCAAATCCTGTTATTGGAACATGCCATTTGTCACATGCATTCATGTCCATTCATCTTAATGAGTTACTTTCCATTTATAGCAATAAAAAGATAAAAATCAGGCCCCAAGATTTTAAGCTGTTACAAATCAAATACCGTTTTAATTTAAATGGCTAGCTCTTTGGGGAGTTTTTGCTTTGAGTTCTTTTAAATTCAAGTAATAGGCTGACAATTGCATGAATTCTGAAATTAGTAGCTTTATCCTTCAAAATCCTCATATGGAAAATTTCTAGTAATTATTGAAAACTGTTCCTGTAATGATCAGTGCAACTATGACACTCATTTGAGGTTCACCAATTATTTAAATCAGCATCTTTATTCCAAGATTTGGCTTGCAGCAAACAGGGTATGTTTGTTAAAATGTAATGATTTCCTTTCCCACCAGAGATATCTAATTGTGCTGTCCAAGGCACAGCAGAGAGCTTAAGCACAGGTGTGAGCAGTGGTGCTTAAAGTTGCAGGTGTATCTGAGGTTACTATCCTTCTGGTTTTGGGGCTATCATCAAGTACACTTTCTATATTCATTTTTACTAAGCCTGTTCTTTATCTTCTATAAAAAACTCCTTAGGAGAGGTGGGGGGAGATGAACTATGCATAAGCAAGATTGCTTGTTGAAGTTATGACATTTATCCATGTGCAGCTTTTTCATTTCATAAAGTGGATTATTCAAATGATGTAATTTTGTGTTTTATTAAACATCTTTGTGCTGGATTAAGACTCTGTGAGCCTGAATCTCACGTTGTTTACACCAGTTCCACGTTGATGCAATTTCCATTGACTTCAGTAGAGTTATTATTGATTCATACTGGGTGAAGGGGGGATCAGATCCTAAATAACTTTCTAACAGCCTTTCTAATATAAACAAAAGTGGGGATACATAATAGAAACAAGCCAAAAGTCTTCCTATTTCATAATTAAAAAAATAGGATCTGTATTACAGTATCATCTAATCAAGATCAGATCCCTGTTCAGCTAACTGCACTACAAACATATTGTAAGAACAGTCCCTCATTCAATGATTGTCAATCAAAATAAACAAAGCAAAGGGAGGGAGAAATGATCCTTATTCTTATTTTACATATGGGTAACTGAGATACATAGACATGGAGGCCCCACTGAAGCAAAACATTAAGCACCAGCCAACAATTGCAGACTGCAAAAAATACCCTTCCATCTTTTCTCCACTAAACACTCCTCAGATACAGTCCAGAATCTGGCTCTAAGTCAAGTCAGTTTTCAAACATAGCCCTTAAGCCAGATGAATATTCAACAAAATTAAAAGTCTTCCCTGAAGACTAACACTCCTCCCTCTTAGCTAGCAGATCTTGAGCTTGAGTTTTAAAAAAGAGAGAGACAAAATACACTGGAACTAATTTACACTCCAAATCTTAGCCTCTTTGTGGTCATTTACTACTTTGGGTCCACCTAGAAGCTTCAACACAAGCTTAAATTAAACCACATGGTTTTCCTGCTATATTTTATAAAACTGCATACAGGAATTAGTTAAAAATGACTTGCGGTCTCATCCTTTTCCAAATCCCATGATGTTTCATGCTTTGACTTTTAGAGACCACATGTACTATAAGGGAGAAAGTTATGTTAATCCGTGTTTAACCCCTTCCCTAATGTCAGCACTGAATCTCTTTACTAAATAAAATTAGCCTATGAAAGCTACACACAGAAGAAACAAAAAGAGAGAAATCATGGCAAAGTAAAATACACAGCCCTACCAACACTACAAAAATGGGTATTGTGATTGGTTTTGAGTGATGATGACAAGCAGATAATATTGTAGAAATATTCTAACAACAAAGAAACAAATCTTAATGTGCCAGTTGTCCCATGGTTAAAGCAGCACATTATGGGTTTAACCTAACTTCCTTCAGAACTTCACTGAAAGTCACGTAGCTCTCTCTCAGTCTTGGGTTTCATTATTCCAAGGGTATGGAGGTCTCAACAAAATAAAGTGATCACGGTGCAGTACTGATAGGTTGTTCTGAGAGTTCCTTGGTGAAAAGTAACTCATGTTGTGGAGGAAGAGTGATAAAAAGCCTAGTGGGTTACAACAGCTAAACGACTATATATATATGAAAACAGTAGAAAATAGCAAATACTACATGGTCTTGTTGGGCTGGACTCGAGGAATTGCCTATCATCGATGTCATTTAGAGATTGGCCCAGACCTCACATGAAATGAGGAGAAACCTGATTCATCTTGCTCTTAACTCTGAAGTTCTGGAAAGCCTCTATTGATAGGCCATATCCTCATCACTCAGGTCTGACATTTCCTAATGAATAGTTATGAAAGTACAGAAAGTAACAGAGTAATGAGAAGTCTTCTGACAGATCATCAGGACCTTATCTCTGGCAAGCTTTGGGTCTGCTCTCTCCAATTGGCATCCGTCTCTCTCTACTTTTGGGAATGGAAGTGGTGGCTGCAATAGATAGTAAATTCACTAGCTGGCAGGAGTTTCTCCTTTCCCTGTGGTGTCTGCAGGAATGGCACTATACAACTGCAAAAACAGATGGCCCAGGAAGAGCACTAATGTGACTAACAAGTGCTCTTTTTGACAAAGGACTGAAGAAAAACTCCTGTTTCTGCTCTGAATTGTCTCTCTCCTCCTGTGTAACCTGCTAGGGTGGGCTCGAATGCAGAACAAGAGCCATCCTCACCACCTCTAGCTGCAGGAATCTTCAGGCAAATGCCATGAAATCCTTTCTTCCGCCTGTGTAGCCAGTACCACACAATCAGGTCACTGGCCATCCAGCTCTCAGTTCTATTGCAGTCAATGCCCCTGCAAAACTGTCCAAAGCAGGGAGGAAACATCCTGCAGCCCACTTTCACGCAGCTCCTTTCACTCAGTTCCTGAGCACATGGACTCCACAGCTCTCTTTGTTTCCTCCTCTCCAGGATGCTCCTCTCAGGCTTCTCCCTGGGCATGTAACAATAAAATTTGTGGAGCATGCTCAATGTGCTACCACAGCCTCTTGCCAGAAGGTTCTAGTTTCTGGGCTGCAAAATCTGCCCAGCAACATAACCCAGCCATAAGGGATCCCTGAAAGCGATTACTCCTTTTTAGGCACATGGGTTACACTTCTTCTATTTAGGGTAGCTAATCTCAGTCTGATGCCTATGCGCTCAGATCAAGTAACCTTCTCTACATATGTAAGTTTGAAACTGCTACATCCTAAGCCACAGGGCACCCTCCCGATGGGCACAGATATTAAAACATTGCCTAATCTTAGCTGCAGAGCAAAGTAAACATTATGGCTATGTCCACACAATGCTTTTAAATTGAAACAATGACTGTTGATTCAATTTAAAAGTTGTCATGTCTGAACAATGTTTCATTATTTTGAAATGACGAGCTCCATCATGTCAAAATAACGAAACTTATTTCGAAATAGTAAAACGTAGGCTGACATCAAAATAGCCGTTATTTCGAAATGGTTGTTTTGAAATAACACCGTTCAGACGTGTTATTTCAAAATAATCATTATTTCGATTTAACACGCCCTTCTCCTTCCCAGGGTGCCTTTCTTTTTCTATATATTGGCTGGCAACATGGCCCTGCCAGGGAGCCATGTTTCCACACTTCGGATGCTGCCCCCCTCCTAATTTGAAATAGCAAGTCCTGTGTCCGGACTTGCTATTTTGATATGAGGTTTTTGCTTATTTTGATTTAAGTTAATTCAAAATAATGATTTTATTTCAAGTTAACTTATTTCAAAATAAGCGTCTATGTGTGGATGTAGCCTATGACAGCCACTTTGGGAGGCAAGCTACTGTAAGAGAAACATAGAACTGGAAGGGACCACGAGAGGTCATCAAGTCCAGTTCCCTACGCTCATGGCAGAGCCAAGTACCATCTAGACCGAGGTGGCCAAACTTATGGAACTCAAAAGCCACACAAATTGATTATTAAACCTTCAAGAGCCTCACTGAGGCATATAACCACATATTTTTGCTTACTCAAAGATCACTAAGCTTAAAATTCATTGCACATTTTAATTTTATTGTAAAAACAGGGCAAATATTGATCCTACTAACGTCAGATTCTAATAATTACTTGAGGTTACCATGAAAACTAGGCCTATACAGTGAAAACTTAGCTGTCACTAGATATAGACCACTGCAGGCATGTGGCAAGTTTTTTAGAAATCTGGGCAGTAACTTGTCAATGCAGTAGGTAAAAGCTCTCTCAGATGCTGATCTCGAAGTATTGCACAATGTTTTGAATTTCATTGTGGAATACAATGTTTCACAGCAGTAAGCTGTGCCAAAAATTGAAAGTACTCAACATTCAGTTTTAAACTTTTCTCCTTTGTATTTTCATTTCTTAGTATCTCACATAATATTTATGACTTGTAAAACATGATTTTATTTTAACAATGAGTAAGCTGTATTAGGGCCTATGAGAAGCAGTGGCTTCTCCAACCATGCCGCGCTTCCCTCTCCCACCCCCATTGCTGCTTCCCTGCCGTCTCTTACCATACTGCTCCTTCTCCGCTTTCCCTGACAATGCCGTGCTTCTGCCCCTGCCAACCCTGACCCCAACCATGCCACCCCTTCCCTGCCAGCTGGACCCTGCTGCTCTTCGCTGCAGGGTTCTGCTCTGACAGGTCCACCTTTCCCTGCCGGCTCTTACCATGCCCCCGGCCTCTCTACTGTCCCAGAGCATTGCTCACTTCTCGCCCGTCTCCCACTATGCCGCCCTTCCCTGCTGTGCTCTTTGGGGAGCCGCAGTTTTTCTTGGCAGAGCCACATGTGGCTCACAAGCCACAGTTTGGCCATGCCTGATCTAGACCATCCCAGACAGGTGTTTGTCTAACGTGATCTTAAAAATTTCCAGTGATGGAGATTCCATTACCTGCCTAGGCAAGTTACTCCAGTGGTTAATCACTCTGACAGTTCGGAATTATTTCATGCTGCAAAACACTGGATTGTGATGTTATGATTTTGAGCACCTGCAGTAGGAGCACACAGTTTTCAGTTCATACATATTCAGACATACATCATGATGGATGATAGATCATAAAAGCGACGAGGGACACTATAACCCAAAAACGCGAAGCATGGATTAAATAAAACCGTTATGCTGAGTGAGTTTTGATGGAAAATGGGAATGTGCATGCATTCGGAATTCTTTTGTTCTTTGCCATGCTGAATGTTTATCATAAGGCTTTTCACTGCAGGACTTTCAATGGTGAGACCATCTTAGGGCTTGAAATAGTTACCTTTATCAGTCAGTGACCTGCTCTGACAATTGTTTTTTAAAATGTGAGAAAAGCACATTTTATGAAGGGGCAAAAAGAAAAATTTTCAGTTCATCGCAAATCTCCTGAGCAAACAAGGAGTCCTGTGGCACTTTTAAAGACTAACAAATGTATCGCATCGCATGAGTTTTTATGAGAGAAAATCCCCCTTTGTCAAGTCAAGTCAAGTCATAGGGCTGGAAGGGACCTCATGAGATCATTGAGTCCAACCCCCTGGGAATTGAACCCAGGACCTTCTGCATGTTAAGCAGAGGTGCTAGCCACTACACTATGCTTTGAAGATGGGTTCCCAGCCTCAAAGCGTCTGACAAAGTGGGATTTTCTCCCACAAAACCTCATGTGATGCAATAAATAAATTTGTTAGTCTTTAAAAATGCTACAGGACCCCTTGTTTTTTTCTTAACGAGACTAACATGGCCACACCTTTGAAAATTTCCTGAGGACAGAGGTGAATAGTGACCCGATTTTTTTAGATGAAAAGTATATGTTTTAAATCATAAGATATTAGGCCCTAAGAGGGTATTACAAGTATGAAAAACTAAATATTAAGTGAGCTTTATCCATTTTGAAAGTTTAAACAGAATTACAACTATTTTCTTCATAATATGCCTATGGGGACTGACTTTAATTGATGCAGAATTCAGATTTCTATCCTACTGAATCCAATGTTCACCCTCAGTATTAACAGTTCTAAGCAGCTACAGAAGTAGTCTCTAAGTATTTGCTAATATCAAAATGCTTCAGAGCAAGTATTTGGCCTTCTAATGCTTTGGAGCAGGTTTTACAGCTTTGTGTATCCAACTGTCTTTAACAAATCTGGGAATGGCTAGCCATGTCTTTATTTAAGTGATAGAGCAGGAGGGGGTTTGTGGTGGATGACTGCCCATGCCACTAAAAGAACAAACCATTCTATGAATTTATGGTACAAGTGGAGTTCTATAAATATTTCAGATAGTTGAGACCAAATTACCCCAACAAAACTGAACATAAATAATATAAATATTATATACTTATATTTGTATTGTGGTAGAGCCTTGTTGACCTCACTCCTCTGTTCTAGGAATGCTAGAAACTTTAGGAATTTCCCCAATAGCAAATCTTTTCACATCTACATGATGCAGATAAATATTTCAGTGCTCGGTTTAAATGGAGTTATCCAAGAAAAAAACAGTGATCTAGCAGAATCAAGAAAAGAACCCAGGAGTACAGATTACCATATTACTATAGCCATAGAAAGGACTGCCTCTATTGTATGCCATGCCAGCAATGCACATCAATCAACATCTTCTCTGAGAAAATGCCAACATTTACTTTATAAAGGGAATTGGCAAAGATCTTAATTTTAGAAAGGAAATATGTGCTCAAAAATAATAAATCCCCAACACTTACAGAGAACTTACATGTTCAGATTTTTTTTTTACTAATATCTAATTTAACTAAATATTGCAATTATTTTAAATACAAGTAAAAGAAAACAATGAAAAGATAAAAGAAGTAGCTGTTCAATACAAGAGGGCGTTGTAAACAATATCACGAATCTTCACAACCTCTCTTTCAGGTTTGGCTGAAATTCTTGGCTGTGGTTAATTTAGGGCAGAAAGCAATACTAAGCTAGTTTTGTGTAAGTATAGTACTAACCGCAGTGCACTTCAGTATTTTCATTTCCACTCTGAACTCCAGCTTTCAGTGGTTTGTCAACTATGTGAAAATTCATGTGGGTGAAAATTTTGCATTTATCATTGGGTTTGAACTTTGGAAGGAAAAAGGTTTGTGGTTGTTATTGTTAAACCAGTTTTGGACAATGGATTATTATTTAATATTATGAGCTGAAAAACGCTAGATGTTTATGAATCTAAAATATTGATTAAGTACTGCTTGCACTGTACAGTATTATTTAAAGACTCTCACAAAACTTGATTTTGGTGTTCAAGGCTGCGTTCAAAAAACATCAGGACCGATCATCACTTGACGTAAATTGTGACAGGTCCAATGACTTGAATGGGAATAGAACAATTTACACCAGTTCTGCCCCCAAGTGAGAGAGATTCTCTGTCCTGAAGAATTTACCATCTAAATAGCACCATTCAGAAACTGCAGCAGTAAAATCTGGATCCTAAGGAATCATAACAAAAATTTCACCCAGTGTAGAAAGTTATGGTTCTCCACAAAACCCTACTTAGGGGGTAGGTGGCGGGATGGGGTGTTTGAACTGGCCTTGACTTTCACCACAAAAGCATGTCATCAACCTCAAAATTTCCCTGTTTACATCATCTGCCTTCACGTGCACATTAGCACTCAGATAAGGATTTGGTTACTAGAATTTTGGTTGTTTATGATCTTGTGCCTTCTACTGGAAATACTTAGTATATTTCTTTCACTGCTATAAAGACTGGGTAAGTTAACATCCGTCATGCTTACTGCACCATATTTGACCTGTGGATAAATAAAGAGATCTTGTTTTTTATTAGCAAATCCTTTAGCCTTTAAACACACAGTATTATAATCACATTTTATACACTGGGGAAAATGGAGGAAATTACCACAATATAGTCACTATGTATGCTTCTGGGCCTATTGTTTTAAATGGTGTTAGATGATGAATTACCACTTTTGGGTTTTGCATATACTAGTCAATATTATAACTGAATACTTTGGGTGCCATAATCATGACAAGCAATGTAGTATTTCTGATAAGTTCACAACACAGTACTGCATAGCTGTATCTGTCCACTGTGTGACTATCACATACGGCAAGTCTAGATATAAAATGTCATTTCATTTTAAATTGTTCTTGTAAATTCTAATATAATTTAATTGTAGTTCTCAATTGGGAAAATTAAAATGAAACTAATCCTGTGGTGGACATGGAGTTGCTGCACAATAGTTTTATGTATACCATGTGGACCTAATTATTGAGATAACTGTATACATAGACTACGGTTAATACAATGTTTGTTGGATAGGCTATATTGCTTAAATTCAGCAGGGCAGTTGGAAGAACAAGCAGGAAGAAAAGTAAATTGACTTCTCAGGTAAAAATATCTTAGCACACACTTGAAGGACCATGGGAAAAGCCGGTAGTTTGACAATGCTATAAGAACAGCCATACTGGTTAAACTAATAGTCCAGCTAATTCTGAATTTGGCCAATTCCAGGTGCTTCAGAGGGACTGAATGGAACTGGTAATCATTAAATAGTACCAGTTTCTGTTGTCCATTCCCAGCTCCTGGCAAGGAGATCCAGTCTCTAACAAAGATGTAAGGGACGTAGACTCAAAAGATCACTGACTAGTTGGAAAACCTCAAAGGAGAAAAGGTGGGAGTGAACTCTCAGGGACTACCCAGTGGGACAGGCTAATTGACTGTGACTGGGAGTTGTGCCAAACCTACCTATCATTAAATGATAGTCAAAGGATACAGAATGACAAGCAGTGTGGACTGATTATTTTCCTGATGCTTGTCCCATTCTTCAAAAAACACCTAGCTGAAATATTATGTCCTTCAAAACTTCCAGTATTGCATTTCCCTTTAAGTCTTCCCTTTTATTTCTATATGTGAAGCTTCATTTATGAAACATATGGTCACTATTTATTTAAAATATCAACATACAGTGATAAGTGATTCAAAACTGAACATTATTCAGTTACTAGTTAAACTAAAGTAGTTAAATTAGTGGCTAATATTTACCATGCTATTTGCAGCACTTTCCGTTAAGTGCAGGAAACACTTACTATGGCATAGAGAAATGTAAACATATTGAAATACATAATTTTTTTGAATGCAGTTCACTAACATTTCTGTACAACCGCCAATACAGCAAGCTATTTAAACATCTCTAACTTCAAGCAAATCAATTTAAAAGTCACCACTCATTCAAAGCTACACGTTATTAAGGTACCCTCCAAACACAGTTGGTATTGTTTTTCAATTATCTTCATCACTTCTACTGTCACGACTAGCGAGCTAAGTTTGCAAAGTTCCTGCAGTGGATGTTTAGTCACTAATGCTCACAAATAATTACCATCTGATGCCTGTTCCATGACTTCTGAAATGAGTCAGCTCTCTGAAGGCACACACTATATCATGACCAAAAAAAAATCCCATTTGTGACTATCAGGCATTTCTGTTGGCAGTTTCAATACAAAGCCAAGAGGACTAAATTGCAAACAATCTTGGAGAGAGTTCTAGAAACACCTTGACTGAACACCATGGAGATGTTAATAAACCACATACGTGGTTTCAAATGTACACAGGCAGGTATCAAGTATATTTGTATCTGTTTTTCAACAAGCCTTTTCCATGTGTCAGTCATTTATTAGGTCAAAACAACGTCAGGATTTGTCTCCTCACAATACTCCACCCCTTACCTCCTTTACAGGGGTGATAATTTTGAAATATTGTCTTTAATTTAAACATTTGTGTACATATGCTTTCTAAATACACCTGAGAAACAGTGCAGCTTATTATTCCTCTTTGCATTGTAAGCAAACAAGCAATTCAGAAAAGGACAGGAAATTTCATGCCACTTCCTATGTCATAGGTGCTTTGTGCCTGGGCCACCATTCCTGTATGGTGGGAACATTCAACCCTCTCTCTGTATGGCTGTTTGGTTTTTAGGGTTTTCCTTATTATTATTATTATTATTTTATTTGTGTTAAAGGCAATGATGGGGAGAGGGGAGTTACATGTCCACTGACATGCAGCAATTTGCAACAATGTAGTGCAGGAGTCAGCATCCTGCAGAACATGTGCCCGAAGTGGCACATGTGCTAATTTCAAACACCACATAACACCGTCTCCTACTGCCATTACTACCAGGTTTGCCATTGTAGCAGGGGCTGTACTCCACCCTCACCACTGGGAATGCCAACAGAACAGGGGATGCAGTCTGTCTCTGCTGCACACTGCCTCTGGCACTTGGAAAAGGGCGAGGAGAAGATTGGGCATGACCCTTCTTAAAGGTCACCTGACCCTTGGTTTAGTGACTTTCTATAATGGTAATGCAGTGTAGTCTTTGAGGAATTAAAATTGATTTTTTCTGAAGATACATATAGTGGGTCCCATAACTGACCCAGACTCTGAAATTGAATACTGCACTAAACAGTGAGGGATGAGAGAACAGTTTTCTGGGCATCACGAAGGCAGGATTGAGATGTCAGGCATGAGCAGACTGAATTAACATCCCTCACAATGATGGCATAGCTGCCTACCTCAAATATTTAAAAGACAATGAACATCTCACACACACACTGTGACAAACTGAGGGAGATCAGCTGCTTTGGGTCCTGTGCTTCAAGTCTTGGGAGTGAGCTAGAGACCAGCTTTCCCACCTCCAAACCCTCAAAGTTGTAGTCCCCCAGTACTTCCTGCCCTGGGGTTGGGCTCTCCAGACTGCAGGCTGCTGCACCTGGGGCCCTAAGGCCCCTCTGAGCAAGCTTTTCCTGGCTACCTGTACCTCCCAGGTGCTGGTAGCAACAGCAACTGGTTAGCTTCATCCAGCTCAGCTCTGCTTCGCTCTGTTCTGCTCTGCCACAAACACACACTCTACTCCTAGGTCTTCCTCCTCCAGACACCACATCCAAAACTCTCCCTGCCTGCAATAGAGGCTTTTTTTTTTTTTTAATCTGCTGTGGTTAATTAGCCTAACTGGGCACAGGTGCCCTAATAAACCTTAAGCAGCCCTGACCTACTTGCCCAGGAAACAGGACTTTGCTGAGCCAGGGGCTGATATACCATCCTCCACTAATCTCCTCTAAGAAGTAGAGGAGAGAGACGAGACACAGCCTGACCAGCTCGTGGACCTGGACCTGCTCTCACCGCAGCCCTGCTGTTCCTGCAACGTCCACTGTTCCTGTGGCTGTTGCTGGCTGGCCTTTCTTTCTCCTACCCCCCTGCTCTGTGGGGAGTGGTGGGAGAGTTACAGAAGAAGAATTACCATCACCAAGACTACCTGGAGAAGACCATCTCTCCTGCCTGCCAGCCAGCCAGTCCCTGCTGCTTGCTGCTGCACCTGGGCCTGCTGCCCTTATAGAAGACAACACCACCACCACCGAGGGGAGGCCTCCAAAGACTGAGACTTTGCTGCTTGCAGCTGGGGGTGAGCTTCCAAGAGACTGAACACTCAACATTGCCACCACCACCCCTCAGCTGCTGCCTCCCTGGCCTCCCCTCCCACCACCAAGAAGGCAGCAGGCTCCCAATCTTTGGAACAGCTTTGGACTCTTTGAGCAGCAGGGACCACAGAACCACCCCCCAGCAGTAGCAGCTCCTCTTCCCTATTGCCTAGTTCCCCCTTTTTCCCCCTCTCCCCCAGTGGCTGGAGGGCTTCCCATCCTCTGCTCTGCCCTCCAGCTAGTTCAGTGCTCCCTAGCCCTCACAGACTCCTCTCTAAACCCTTGTGTTTGTTCTAGTTTTCTGCCCCACTCCAGCCCTGAAAGTTTGTTTTTGGTTCCCCTGCCTCGCCACTCAGCCTCCACTGCCGCCCACCCCACCCTGAAAGTTTATTAGCCCCACCCCTGCACTACCCCTTCAACCAGAGATGGCCAGGCTATATATGCCTTTAATCTTTTGTTTCCCCCCTGTTCACTGCACCCCCTGATACCCCTGTGATCCCTGCCCCACCCAGTGCAGCTGGAGGAGCCAGCCCCCTATTAACCCATACAAGCCTTCCATCCTTCTTTCCCCAGGTACCCTTCTCCCTTGCCTGCAGCCCAGCAGGGAGGAGTGCTTTGCCATCCCTTGATTCCTATATAGTCCATCCCTCATCTAACCCTCTCCCATTGCCTGGTTCCTCTCCCCCTGTTGTTCCTTATCCCATTCTTCCCACCCCAAGTATCCCCTCCTGTTAATTCCTTTCCAGGAACATGGAGACCTCCCCAGTCCCTCCTGAGCCCCTCCCAGAGCCTGTTCACCCCTCTATCCTTGCAGCTGCCCCCTTGACCACCACTGCCACTCCTACCACCTCTGGTGCCTCCACTAGGGCACCTGAGGCAGCGGGCACAAGAGGGGACTCCATTACTATTGCCCCAACTTCCTCAACCGGAAAAAAGAGCAAGGGCCCTGCTGCTGCCGCAGCCCCACCATCAGCTGAAGCCCCTTCTTCCCCTGCCATTCCCTCCACCAGTTCTGGGGGTTCTTCTGCCCCCAGATTGTATGCCCAGGCAGCTGCACCCCTCCACCCACCGCCATATCATCGGCCCCCACCGCATCCTCGAATGCAACCTCAGAGAGCCGGGGCCCCTTCCCTTCTCTGACCAGGAGGCATGGTGTCCACTGCCTCCTGGTGGGTGCCTCGCCCCACGTGGAAACTTACTTGCGGGTGATGGTGAGGATGGTAGGGCCTTTGGTCATTGTGGAGGTCTTAAAGATGTCTGGAAAGACGGTGTTCTTCCTAGCATCGGAGGCTGCCGCACAGGAGGCGGTTGTCAGGGGCTTGGCAGTGAGGGGCATCCACGTTCCACTGGAACCCTTGGAGGACCTGGGCATGTGGGTGGTCCTCACTTCTGTCCCTCCCATCCTCCCCAGTGCTGCCCTCCTTCCCCTCCTTTCCACCCTGGGGAAGCTGATATCAGTCATGAGCCCTCTCCCACTGGGCTATAAGGACCCCGCCCGCCGGCACGTTTTGTCCTGCCGCCAGCAAGCGCAACTCCAACTGCCACTGGTGGAGGCATGTGATGGGGTGGCATTACAGGGGTCCTTCTTGGTGCCCCATCAAGGGGCCCATTATAAAACCTTTTATGCCTCAGGGGAGGCTCGGTGCTTACTCTGTAGGCCCATGGGACACATCCGGAGGGACTGTCCCCTGGCCTGGCCTGAAGAGGGAGCAACTGGGCCTCCCGAGGCTGTAACGGGTGCCGCCCATACCACTGCCGGTGACCCCAACCACCAGGCCCCTCAAGCTGCCTCTCCTCCTCCTTTAAAGAGCACAGATGCCACTGCCTCTTGGGATGTCGGGATAAGTGCCCCATCATGCCCAGAGGAGCGGCAGGGCCCCATCGCCACCTTTACTGAACCACCTGGGATGGGAGCCAGAGAGGAGAGGACAACAGGCGTGGTGGCCCCAGATATGGGAGAGGGCACACCCCAGGGGGAGGGTTCCCGTCCCCTTGATGCCCCTCCTGTTTCCTTCTCCCCAAGAGCCTTCGTTCTTGCCACCTATCCCCGCCCCTGCTGGCTGGCCCTCAGACACCACCTTAGAAGGCCAGGCTCTCCCCCAGAGGAAGCACAGCAAGCAAAAGAAGGCTTTGTCCCTCCCCAGCACATTAGATGAGGAGGAGCCCCCCTGGAAGTCATTGCGGGGGGCTGATACTACCAATATCACCAACAATACTATTGATGCTGAGCCACTTGCTGCGCCCTCTGTTGAGGTTCAGTGGGAGGCTCCAGCAGAGGAGATGGGTACAGTAGAGGAGGGGAGCAGCACTGCCCCCTTACAGGAGGTCCCTGTTGATCCCCCTCCTGAAGAGGCTGTGGATGGAGCCGCCCCGTTCCCCCTGAACCTGCTTCACCACCACCAACTGAAGCGTGGGGAGACTTAGGCTCCCTCTTTGCAGAGATTGAGGCCCTGGGTCCGACCTTGGTAGCCCCAAGAGAGTATGACCCCCCCCTCCCAGTGGGCCTCGACCTGGGTGGCAATAATCTTTCATCAGCCCCTCCCTTGCCCCACACCCAACCCGAACCTCAGCCTCTGTCTGCTGTCCCTGCTATTATCCCGGGGACACCCCTGGGTTGCTCCACCTGCCCAGCTGCTGTGGGTATTCCAGCACTGGCCACCGAACCTTTCAAGGTCACAGTCAGCCCCGAGCAGCCAGGTCCTGCGGTTTTGTCTCCAGTGGGACAGCTGCCCCTTCCCGCACTTGTCTTTTCCCCCCGTGTCCGACGCTGAGGATGTGGAAAACCAGCTAAAATCAACTCCCATGCCCAGTGTCGGCACGGATCCCGTTCCTCACTCCTTTATTAGAAAATCCCGTGCTGGTAAAGGGGAGCCGCACCCTGCTGGTTCAACCACTGGGGCCCGTGTCCCAACTCCTACCCCTCCCCCTGTTTCCATCACTGTTGTTCCTGACCCTGTTCCCACCCCCCCTTAGATGTTGCCCCTAATCCTACCCTGGCCCCATCCTCTATTGCTGCTGCCCCCAGGATCGTGTCCTTCCCCTTTCCATTTACTGATTCCAGGGGGACAGAATTTGTGGTTCCTTCTGTCCCTGGGGTTGCTGTCTTCCCTCCACCACCACCCTTCCTTGTGCCAGGGGTTCAGCCGGGTGATATGGTGCCCACAACATCCATGCTGAGACGGGGCTCTGTGCCCTGTCTTTCTATCCCAGCTGACTGCGGGGCCAATACTGGGACCTGACCAGAGGACAGCCAGGAGCCTCCAACCCTGGACCCCCTGGTGCTGCGTGAAGAGCTGCGTGTGTTCCTGGCCGACACTCGTGGAGCCAGGAGTCGGGTGCAGCTCACTCTGCAGCGGTGAGGGAACTTCCATCTCATCCTCCTGGCCCTGAGGGCCATACTGAAGGAGGGCAAAGGGACTGGGAGGCGGGATGCCGCGGCCTACCAAAGGACCTACAGATTCCGTGACTCCCTCATGACCTTTGGGGTCAGTCACAGATTGCTGCATGGCCCAATGGAGGCTGCTGGCACTCCCACCTATGAGGATCCCTCCAGCCCTCCTCATGGCACCTGTCATCTTTGCAACTCTAAATGCCAGAGGCTGTAGGTTGGGTCTCCGCAGGACCCAGGTGCTCTCCTTCCTCCGGGAGGGGGGGTACTCTGTGATTTTCCTGCAGGAGACCCATACAGATCCAGCTGCCGAGGCCAGTTGGTGGCTGGAGTGGGGGAACAAGGTGTACCTAAGCCATCTGTCCACCCGCTCCGGCGGCGGGGCCACTGTGTTCTCCCCCAACCTATAGCCCGAGGTGGGGGTCGCCGAAGTTGTGCAGGGCCACCTGCTGCACTTCTAGGTCCGCATGGAGGGGCTGGCACTGAATCTAGTCAACTTCTACACCCTGACATTGGGTCCAGAGCAGGTGTAATTTTTTTGGCAGGCAGCCACCTTCCTCGGCACCTTGGATCCTCAGGAGTGCCTGGTCCTAGCTGGGAATTTTAACACCATCCTTGAGGAATGGGACCGCATGGGGGCCGAGCGGAGCCAAGCCGCCGCAGACGTCCTCCGGGAGGTGATAGACCATCACTCCCTGGTGGACGTCTGGTGTGACCACCACCCGGACAACGAGGGGACCATCGGTCATGCCACTGCAGGTTGGACCATATTTATCTGTGCTGATGTCATCTCGCATGGCCCCACTCCTCCAGCATTCAGCCAGCCCCTTTCTTGGATCACCATTTGGTGATTGTGATGGCCTCTCTGTCGGCAGACAGGCTGGGGCCAGACTATTGGCATTATAATAGCCTGCTGGAGGATGTGGGCTTTGTGCCATCCTTCCGGGAGCTTTGGCTGGCCTGGAGGAGGCAGAAAGCTGCTCTTCCCTCAGCGCGGCATTGGTGGGACATGGGAAAGGTGCGTGCCCGGTTCTTCTGCCATGACTACACTCAGGGGACCAGCCAGCGGAGGGATGTGGAGATGGAGCAGCTGGAAGGGGAGGTATTAGATCTAGAGAGGCATCTGGTTACCAGCCCTGAGGATCCATCCCTCTTCAAGGTGCACCAGGAGAAATAGGATGAGCTGCAGGCCCTCAAGGACCTTCGAGCCCGGGGAGCCTTTGTTCGATCCCGCATCCAGCTGTTTCAGGAGTTGGATCACGGCTCCCGCTTCTTCTATGCCCTGGAGAAATGGAGGGGGGCTAAAAAGCATGTCACCTGCCTCTTGGCGGAGGACAGCGCCCCCCTCATGGATCTGGAGATGTGTGGAAGGCCCAGGGCCTTCTACACCAGTCTTTTCTTCCCAGATCCAACCGAAGCCAACACCTGCAAGGTGCTCTGGAATGAACTTCCCACGTTTGGCGAGGGTAACCGGGACTGGCTAGAGTTGCCTCTCTCTCTGGCCGAGTTCTTGGAAGCCCTGCATCTCATTTCCACCAACAAATCTCCGGGCATGGACGGGCTGACAGTGGAGTTCTACCGCACGTTCTGGGACATCCTTGACCCGGACCTTGCCATTGTCTGGGCCAAGTCCAAGGAGAGCAGAGAGCTCTCCCTTTCTTGCCGGCAGGTAATGCTGGCCCTGCTGCCCAAGAAAGGGGACCTTCGTGATCTCTGGAACTGGTGCCCTGCCTCGCTCCTCAGCATGGACTACAAAATAGTAGCCAAGGCCATCTCGCTGTGCCTGGGGTCCGTGCTGCAGGGTGTGATCCATCCTGACCAGACCTACACCTTTCCGGGCTGCTCCATCTTTAACAATCTCTATTTGGTCCACGATCTCTTGGAGCTTGGGCGTAGAGACGGTCTGTCATTTGCCCTCTTGGCCCTGGACCAGGAGAAGGCATTCAACAGGATGAACCAGGGATATCTCCTGGGCACCCTGCGGGCGTTTGGCTTTGGGGCCCGCTTTGTGGGGTTTCTCCAGGTGCTGTACGCCTCCGCGGAGTGTCTGGTCAAGCTCAACCGGACCCTGACCGAATCAGTCAGCTTCGGGTGAGGAGTGCGTCAAGGCTGTCTGCTGTCGGGCCAGCTGTATGCTCTGGCCATCGAGCCCTTCCTCTGTCTCCTCCGTTGCAGGTGGACAGGGTTGGTGCTCCATGAGCCAGAGCTGAGGCTGGTCTTGTCAGCATATGCTGACGACGTGCTCCTCGTGGTCCAGAATCGGGGTGACCTGGTGCAGTTGGAGGCTTGCCTAGCCCTCTACTTGGCAGCCTCCTCTGCCCGGGTCAACTGGGTCAAGAGCTCTGGGCTGATGGTAGGGGCCAGGTGGCTGGTCAGCTCCCTCCTACCTGAGCTTCAGGCCATCCAGTGGAGCGCAGGTCCGCTGCTCTATCTGGGCATTTACCTTTCTGCCACCCATCCCTTCCCGGATGAAAACTGGCATGAGTTAGAAGACAGGGTTGTTGACCGGCTGCGGAGATGGACAGGACTGCTGCAGTGCCTCTCCCTTCATGGAAGGGTGCTAGTGATCAACCGGCTAGTCCTGTCCATGCTCTGGCACCGGCTCAACACCGTGGCACCGCCCCCGAGCTTCCTGGCTAACCTCCAGAAGACAATTCTGGAGTTCTTCTGGCCCAGGACTGCACTGGGTCTCTGCAGGGATTCTGAGCCTTCCCTTGGAGAAAGGGGGGCAGGGCCTGTGCTGTATCTACAGCCAGGTCCACACCTTCCACCTCCAGGCCCTGCAGAGACTCCTATACGGTGCAGGTAGTCAGATGTGGAGCCACTTGGCACGCACCTTCCTCCGCCCCGCTACCGAGGGCTCCGATACAACCAGCAGCTCTTTTATCTCAATCTGAAAGGTGGTCCGTGAGACCTCTCCGAGCTGCCAGCCTTCTACCACGACCTCCTCCAGACCTGGAGGCTCATTGGGGCTTCTGGGTTGGTTGTACCCAGTGAGGGGGAGGACCTCCTCACAGAGCCCCTGCTACACAACCTCCATCTTGGTGTGCAGGTGGCGGAGGCCCCCTCTGTGAGGCGAAGGTTGGTCCTGGCAGGTGTCACCCAGGTCGGAGACCTCCTGTATTATGCCTGGGGGGACTGGGTGGATCCCCATGAGCTAGCTTGGTGCATGGGACTCTCCACCCCTTGTACCCCCCAGCGTCTACTCCAGGAGGTGAAGGCAGCCTTGCCTCCTACTGCTCAGGTCTACCTTGAGCACGTCCTGCGAGAGGGTACTCCCTGCCCCCCTCTCAGCCCCGGCCCTCTGGAGCTTTTGATCAGGCCTCGGGCCCATCAGCCCCCCCGGCCGCCCCCGCTTCACACCCCGAGCTGGCTTTTAGACCTGCAGCCGGTCTCTTTCCAAACCGCATCCCACAAATATCTGTACACGCTCGCGCTGCATACCATCCATTTCCTCACCCTTGCATCCCGTCCTGATAGAAAATGGCAGGACCTCATTCCACCTGTGGAGAGTGAGGACCCCCAGTGGGCCAGTCTGTATGCCGTCTTCACCCCACGACCCACCAGGGACATCAGTTGGCAGCTCCTACACGGAGCCATGAGCATGGGCTTGTACCTGGTGCAGTTCACCCCTCGTCCCGACACCTGCCCCTACCTCGGTGTGAGGGAGACACTGGCACACGTATATCTAGAGTGCACCAGGTTGCAGCCCCTTTTCCGGTTCCTCCAGAACCTCTTATTGAGGTTCTGGCTGCACTTTTCTCCTTACTTATTCATTTATGCACTCCCTCTCCATGGCCCCACAAAGTTGCAGGACCTCCTCATCAGCCTCCTCCTGGCTTATGCGAAAGTAGCTATTTATAAGACCAGGGAAAGGAGGTTGGCTGAAGGAAGGCCTGCGACTGTGGGGCCTATTTCCGGTCCCTCGTTCGTGCACGTTTCCGAGCAGAGTTCCTCTGGGCAGTATCCACTGGCTCCCTTGACACCTTCCAGGAGCAGTGGGCGCTGTCAGGGGTTCTCTGCTTGATGTCCCCTTCTGAAACTCTAGTTTTGAACCTGTGACCCTCACACCTGTTCCTGTTATTTCTTTAGTTGTCCCCCGGAACCATTGGAAAACCAGTTTAGTGTGACTTCCCCTTAGGCCGGGGGAAGGGTTGTAGAAGTGAATCCAGGGAATTACAGACCTGTCAGCCTCACCTCAATCCCTGGAAAAATCATGGAGCAGCTTCTCAAAGAATCCATCCTGAAACACTTGGAGGAAAATAGAGTGATCAGGAACAGTCAGCATGGATTTACCAAGGGTAAATCATGCCTGACCAACCTCATCGCCTTCTATGATGAGATGACTGGATTTGTGGATGCGGGAAGAGCCGTTGAGGTGATATACCTTGACTTTAGCAAGGCTTTTGATACGGTTTCCCACAGCATTCTCATTGGCAAATTAAGGAAGTATGGGTTAGATGCATGGACTGTAAGGTGGATAGAAAACTGGCTAGAACAACGGTTTCAGCGTGTAGGAATCAATGGCTCCATGTCAAGTTGGCAAGCAGTAACAAGTGGTGTGCCCCAGGGGTCGGTCCTGGGGCCAGTTCTGTTCAATGTTTTCATTAATGATCTGGATGATGGGATAGATTGCACACTTAGTAAGTTTGCAGATGATACCAAACTGGGGGGAACGGTAGACACCCTAGAGGGCAGAGACAGGATTCAGGGAGACCTAGACAAACTGGAGCAGTGGGCCAAGAGGAATCTCATGAGGTTCAACAAGGATAAGTGTAAAATCCTGCACTTGGGACGAAAAAACCCCATGTACTGCTACAGGCTGGGGAGGGATCAGCTAAATAGCAGCACTGGAGAAAAGGACCTGGGAGTCATGGTGGATGGGAAGCTGGATATGAGTCAGCAGTGTGCTCTTGCTGCCAAAAAGGCCAATGGCATACTGGGCTGCATCAGAAGAAGTGTTGCCAGCAGATCAACGGATGTGATCATTCCCCTCTATTCTGCACTAGTGAGGCCACATCTGGAATACTGTGTCCAGTTTTGGGCTCCCCACTACAAAAAGGACATGGACAAATTAGAGAGAGTCCAGAGGAGGGCAACCAAAATGATCAAAGGGCTGGAGCACAAGCCCTATGAAGAAAGACTGAAGGAACTAGGCTTATTTAGCCTGCAGAAGAGAAGACTGAGGGGGGATTTGATAGCAACCTTCAACTACTTGAAGGGTTGCTCCAAGGAGGAGGGAGCTCGACTGTTCTCGGTAGTAACAGAGGGCAGAACGAGAAGCAATGGTTTCAAGTTACAGCTGGGGTGGTCCAGGCTGGATATTAGGAAAAACTTCCTTACTAGGCGAGTGGTGAAGCATTGGAATAAGTTGCCTAGGGAGGTGGTGGAATCTCCATCTCTGGAGGTGTTCAAGTCCCAGCTGGACAAAACACTGACTGGGATGATCTAATGGGAGTGGTCCTGCTTTTTTTGGCAGGGGGTTGGACTAGATGACCTCGTGGGGTCCCTTCCAACCCTATGATTCTATGATTCTATAAGTGGGTGGGCTTACATCCACTCACCACCCTGGTTCTTCTACAGGACGCCCGTCCAGTGGAGGAGGAAGCCACTGCTGGGACTGCTGCTCCTGGACCTGCTGTTGCTGCTGCTGCTGCTGCTGGGACTGTTCTTGCCACCACCACCACCACTTCCCTGTTCCTGGGAGGCCTTTTTGGTTAGCCAGTCTCCCTCCTACCCCCCTGCCCTGTGGGGGGGGGCAGCAGACCTCACTCCACCACCACTGCCAGCGCCACCCTTGAAGGAGATGACGACTCTTCTACCCAGCCAGTCTCTGCTGCTATCACCACCACCACCACCACCTGGAGCCTGCTGCTTTGTCTACATTTCACCAGTGAGGAGGCCATCCACAAGAACTGTGACCGTTGTGTTTGTGACTATCGGGGGAGTTCTCGGGACCACCTTTAAAACTGTGGAGGGGTGGCCTTTTGGGACTGAGAGACTTGGTTTTTGGTGGTGGGGAAACTCTTGTTACTGCCTGTGGGCAGAAGGGGAGCAGAATAGAGCCCTTCCCCTTCCATCTACCCACACCAGTATCCTACCTGCACCACAGCTGCTGCCACTCCCTCCCCGCCTACCATCAGTTTGGCTTCCTCAGCTAGGACTGACTACAGCTTGGCACTATAGTGACTGAGATTTTGCAGCAGCAGAGACTCTGAGCCTTCCAGGCACCCCCCTTTTTCCCATAGGCCCCCTATCCCCCAGCCCACCCTCTGCTTAGCCCTCTGGCTGGTACAGAATCCCCCCCATTATTTCTCACTTACCTAGGCCTCTCCCCTTTCTAATCCCTTCCTGCCTGCCCCTTTAGAGGTTGGTTTACTTTTCCTGCCCTGCCCCCAACCCCAAAGTGTTCTGTTTAGTTTTTCTGCCCCACTCCCACCCTTAAGCCTCTGTTGCTCCCTGCCCAGCCCTGCCCCACCCCATGCTTGGTTCTAGTTAGTCCCATCCCCACAACCTGTAGCTCACTTGACTATCCCTTCCTTGGCCCACCTCATCCCCTCAGTGCACCCAGTCTCTCAGCCCCAGCCAGCGACAATGTTCCCTTCCCCTTGTTGCCCCTCCCCTGTTCCTCTCTCCCTAAGAGCCTTCACTCTTGCCACCTATCCCTGCACCCACTGGTCAGCCCTCCAATACCATCCTAGAGAGCCAGGTCCTCCTCCAAGGGAAGTGTAGCAAGCATAAGGCGGCTCAGACCCTCCCCAACACATCAGATGGGAAGGAGGCCCCCCCAAAACTCATTGCAGGGGGCTGACAAAGACAATACCAATATCAATACTACTGCTGATGCTGGGTCTTCTGCTGCACCCCCTGATGAGGTCCAGCAGGAGTCTCCAGCTGAGGAAATAGTAGCAGTAAAAGAGGAGAGCAGCACTGCCCTCCTATTGGAGATTCCATCCCCTCAGACCGGCTGCGGATGGAGCTGCCTCTGTCCCCCTTGAACCTGCTTCATCACCATCAACTGAGCCATGGGGGGGGGGGACTTAGGCTCCATCTTTGCAGAAATTGTGGCCCTAGGTCTGACCCTGGTAGCCCCAGGGAAGGATGACCCTCTAGCAGTGGGCCTTGATCTGGGTGGTGATAAGCTTTCAACGCTCCCTTGCCCCTGACTCAACATCAGCCCCAACCTCTGCTTGCCATCCCTGCTCTCATCCCGGGGACACCCCGAGCTTGCTGCAACTGCCTGGCTGCCATGGGTAGCCCATCTTGTCTTGTTCCCCCACTTGTCTTTTGTCCTGTGTCTGACGCTGAGAACACAAACACTCAGTCAACCCCAACTTCCATGCCCAGCGTTGGCCCTGATCCCTTCCCTGATTCCATTTTAGAAAATCCCATTCCCAGTCAAGGGGGTTCATGCCCCGCTGATTCAACTGCCTGGGTCCCTGTCCCAACTCCCACCCCCTCCCTGGATCAACCAATATAGCTCCTGAGCCTGTCCCCATCTCCCCCCTTTGTTGTTACCTCAAGTCCTTCCCTGGCCCCATCCCATATTGATGCCATCCCCGGGATCATGTCCTTCCCTTTTCGATCCACAGATTCCCAGGGGAGGTATTCGTGGCTCCCTCTGTCCCTGGGGTTGCTGGTTTCCCTCTACTGCCACCCTTCCTTGTGCCAGGGGTTCAGCCACGTGATGCAGTGCCCACAACATCAGCTCTGCACCCTGTCTTTCCATCCCAGCTGACTGCAGAGCCAACATGGGAACCCAACTAGAAAATGGCCAGGAGCCTTAGGCCCTGGACCCCTGGCGCTGTGGGAGGAGCTGTGTGTGCTCCTGTCAAACACTTGTGGGGCCAGAAGCCAGGTGCAGCCCGCCCTGCAGAGCTGGGGAAATTTTCATCTCAGCCTCTGGGCCATGAGGGCCATGCTGAAGGAAGGTAAAGGGACTGGGAGGCAGCACACCGTGGCCTACCGGAAGGCCCATAGCTTCTATGACTCCCTCATAACCTTTGAGGTCAGGCACAGATTGCTGCATGGCCCGACGGAGGCTGCCAGGACTCCTGCCACCTCTGAGGATCCCCCCACAGCCCTCCTCATGGCCTCTATCATCTTCGCTACTCTAAATGCCAGAGGCTGTAGAATGGGTCTCCGCAGTACCCAGGTGCTCGCCATCCTTTAAGGGGGTACTCTGTGGTTTTCCTGTAGGAGGCCCATACAGTCCAGCCACCAAGGCCCGCTGGCGGCAGGAGTGTGGGAACGGGGTGTACTTAAGCCATCTCTCAGCCTTTCAAGGTGGAGTGGTCACCCTGTTCTTCCTTGACCTATAGCCCAAGGTGCTGGGGGTCACTGAGGTCATGCCGAGCTGCCTCCTGCACCTCTGGGTCCATATGGAGGGGCTGGTACTGAATATGGTCAATATCTATGTCCCAACACCAGGCCCAGGAGGGTGCATTTTTTCTGGCAGGCAGCCTCCTTCCTCAGCACTGTGGATCCTCAGAAGTTCCTGGTCCTGGGGAGGGATTTTAACACCACCCTCAAGGAACAGGACTGCATGGGGATCGAGCAGTGCCCGGCCACCACGGACATCCTCAGGGAGATGATAGACCATCACTTCCTGGTGGACATGTGGCATGATGGTCACCTTTACATTTGTCCAGGTGGGGGAGGATCGGTCACGCCACTGCCAGTTGGACCTCATCTACCTGTCCTGATGTCATCTCACATGGGACCATTCCTCCATCATTCAGCCAGCCCCCTTCTTGGATCACCATTTGTTGAGTCCCAGGAGAATAGTTTCAGAGGAGGGTGTTGGTTGCAGACAGGCTGAAGACTAAAGACAAAATGGAGATGGGTCCCCGGCCTTTTATCTCAGAGTTCTTGCCAGATCAAAATGGAGGTGGGCCACACTGCTGGGTAACTGTTCAAACAGGTTTCCTCTTTGGGCCCACTGAAGCTGGGAGCCCCTCCTGATGGGGCATCATTATCACGATAGTTTGCAGATGCCCAGTCCGGGATTGCCTCAGCTCAAACAACTTGGAACACACATAAGATGAATAAGATTCCTAATTTCTAATACAAATATGATACCTACATATAAATCATATAATCATTCCTAGCAAACTACAGTCTTTCTATTGATACCAAACATGGCATATCACATATGGATTATTGTAAATATGAAATATTAATATGAAAAATAATCATGAAGTCCCCTAGACCCACACAGCGTGACACACCCATCCTTCTACAGATGAGAACTGGCATGATTTAGAGGGCAGGTTTGTTGACTGGCTGTGAAGGTGGACAGGACTGCTGCAGTGACTTTCCTTTTGGAGGCGGGTGCTGGTCATCAACCAGCTTGATCCATCCATGCTCTGACACTGGCTCAACACCCTGGCCCCACCTCCGGGTTTCCTGGTCAACCTCCAGAGGACAATTCTGGAGTTCTTTTGGCCAGGACTGCACTGGGTCTCTGCAGGGATCCTGAGTCTGCCCCTGTATTTATGGCCAGGTCCACACCTTCTACCTCCAGGCCCTTCAGAGACTCCTTTATGGTGCAGGTAGTCTGGTGTGGAACACTTGGCACACACCTTCCTCCACTCCTAATGAGGGCTCCAATATGACTGGCAGCTCTTCTATCTCCAGCTGAGAAGTGTTCCGTGAGACCTCTCTGAGATGCCAGGCTTCTACTAGGACCTCCTTCAGACCTGGAGGCTCATCTAGGCCTCCAGTTTGCTTATACCCACCAAGGAGGAGAACCTCCTCGTGGAGCCCCTGCTACACAACTCCTATCTCGGTGTGCAGATGACAGAGGCCTCCTCGGTGAGGCAGAGGTTCTGGCAGGCTTCATCAGGGTTGGAGACCTCCTGGACTATGCCTGGGGGGACTGGGTGAATCCCCATGCGCTAGCTCAGTGCAAGGAGCTCTACACCCCTTGCACCCCCCGGCCCTGACTCCAGGAGGTGAAGGTAACCTGAACCCACTGCTTGAGTTTACCTTGAGTGAATCCTCTGAGAGGGAACTCCCTGGCCGCCTCTCAGTCCTGGCCCACCAGGGCTTTTCGATTGGGCCCCAGCCCCAAGAGCACCCCCAGGCACTTCCACCCCATGCCACAAGCTGGCTTTTAGACTTGCAGCCAGCCTGTTTTTGAACTATACCCTGCAAATATCTGCGCATGCTCGTGCTGCATACCTCCATTTCTTCACCCTCACATCCCATCCCGATACAAATTGGCAGGATGTAATTCCATCAGTGGAGGGTGAGGACCTCTGGTGGGCAAGTCTGTATGCCACCCTGGCCCTACAGCCCACTGGGGACATCAGTTGGCGGCTCCTGCACGAAGCAATGAGCACGGGTGTATACCTGGCACAGTTCATCCCTTGCCCTGACCCCTGCCCTTACTGCGGTGTGAGGGAGACCCTGGTGCACAGATACCTCAAGTGTGCCAGGTTGCAGCCCCTTTTCCAGCTCCTCCAGAACCTCTTATTGAGGTTCCAGCTGCGCTTTCCCCCTCACTTATTTACTTATGCACTTCCCATCCATGGCCTCACAAAGTCAAGGGACCTCCTCGCCACCCTCCTCCTGGCTTACGCATAAGTAGCCATCTATAAGACCAGGGAAAGGAGGTTGGTTGGTGGAGGGGCCTGTGACAGTGGGTCCTGTTTCTGGTCCCTCATTCATGCGTGTTTCCAGGCAGAGTTCCTCTGGGCGGTGGCTGCTGGCTCCCTTGACACCTTTCAGGATCAGTGGGTGCTGTTTGGGGTTATTTGCTCTGTGTCTGCTTTTGAATCCCTAGTTTCGAACCTATGATCCTCACACCCATTCCTGTTATTTCATTAGTTATCCCCTGCAATTAGTTGAAGAATGGTCCAACGCCACCTCCCCATAGGTTGGGGGAGTGGTTTTAGAAGTGAGTGGGCTTGCGCCTGCCCACCACCACCATTTCTTCAATAAAACTACTCTTTTGTAGCTATCAGGCTTGACTTTGTCACAACACACACACCCTTAATCTAAACTAATAAGGAGTCTGATGGCACTTTTAAAGACTAACAAATTAATTTATCGCATGAGCTTTTGTAAGAGAATCTCTCCCATGAATGCTCATGCAATAAATAAATTTGTCAGTCTTTAAAAGCGCCACCAAACTACTACTACTTTTTTTTTGGTTTTGTTTTGTTTGCTGACTAGACTAGCATAGCAACCCTTTTAGAACTTAACCTGAACTGCGGGAACTCACAAGCTGTTTCAGGGGTGCCAAATCTGCCTCAAATTTTCACCTGCCTCTAAAGTGCAAAGAAAAATTCAGTTTGTACCCTTTCACCTGAAATAAATTTGCTTTAAAAAAATTACAATTTACTGATATCACATAGTGGATTCATGATCTCTTTTAATGTCATCTTCTGGTGGGTGAGCCTTTCTTCATTGCACTTGAGAAGCTGGCAGAGGAGCTCTCTGCTCTTCTTTTTGGGCTCAGCCAAACCACCACAATCTCACACATGCCTGTGGGAGGCAGAAGACTGTTTGTTTGCATGAAAAATATGCAGAAATCTGTTTTTAGGTTCTGGGCTCCTTATCTACAGAACAAAAAATCTCTGAAGACTTCCCAAAATTTCTAGCACAACATTGTAAAAGGTGACAAAGAATCATAGCAAGAAGACCACACTTCATTTGATGGTCTTTGTCATGACATAGGCTCAGGATTAAATGAGATTATATCACTGATGCATAGAAGAGCCACAAGGAGTTCAAGTATCACATGTTAAGATTTCTGATTCTAATCTGGAACACATAATTTTCAAGCAAGCTCTAAACCGGGCAAAAATATTTTTCACAATCCTCATTGGAAACATTCTCCTTTTTAGGTTAGCTATTTTATACCCTACAGCAGTAAAAGCCATTTGGCAGTTAATTAGATAGTGCAGAATGATGATTCAAGTTGCTTTGTGAAATACTTGTGGCCTTTATAATAGGAGACATGAAATTTCCTTCACAAGTGAAACTACTACTACTACTTTTCCCCCCCACTTCAGGTTATATCTGCAGTCCTCAAAATTGTGGAGGAAAATTTAAACTTAATGTAAACTGACTCAGTGTTGTGTTCCTGAGTCTAAAGACCATTTGAAACAACAGCTCTGAGAAATTGTCATCTTAAGGTATTAGAGTTAATCTAAATATAAGCAATTACCTAATTCACCACTGATCATTCTTGTAGAAATACACAAGCATAAAGCTTATCCAGGGGTTAAAGTATAATTTGGGGGGCCCTGGAACCTCCTAAACTGGCAGCCCCCCTCATACACTCCAGCTACTCTCCCCACATGCCTGCCCCCAACCCCAGCTACTGACCCTCGCGCACCTGCCCCCCATCCAAGCTACTGCCCCTGGCCCCCGTCTTGTCAGTGGTCCCCCAACCCTTCCCCAATCCCACGTCGTGCTGCACTGTCTTACTCCACTGCCCTGGGCCAATTCGCTCACCTGTGCCCTTTCCCTGCCAGGCTGGCTCCCCTGTCCCTAAGCCAGGGATTTCCCTGACTCCTCCCCTACACCCCCTGAATTTCCCAACACCCCCCCCCACACACTTGTCAGCTAGTAACAGTAATTTGGTTAAACCAAATTAGTGAGCACCCACTACACCCCCCCAAACCTTCCCATACACGACCCCCAATTTCAAGTTCTAGGGAGAACAGGCTCAGGCCAGAGGTTCCCTGACTCCTGGAATGCACAGGAATGGCATTCCAAGGCCTGCTATTTTTAGAGGCTCAGAGTCAGGGGCCCCTACAAATAGAAAATGAAGCCAGAACACTGCGTTCCAGAGTTTGCTTTTTCTAAATGGTGGGCCCTGGAATGCAGTGTTCGGGCTCCATTTTCTATTTTTAGGTGCCCCAGAACCCCTAAAAATAGTGGTCCTGAGAATGCCATTTCTGTGAGTTCTGGCCTACTTTAACCCCTAAGCTTATCCCATGCTGTGAAACTGCCTCCCAAATCTGTCTAGTTAGCAAAAGCCCTATCATGTCCTATCCAGCTTTTAGAATGTCCAGTTTCCCCATGACAGTTTCTATGCTGCAGTTCCATGTTGTGAATACAAAGAAGTCTGTAGCATATCAACATGCTTGGTAGCATGGCATTGACTTTACCGTCAACGTAAATGAAGTATGAACTACTAAACTGTGATATTTTCATACATTTCATCAATAAATGGAGCTGCCACAAGTCTATTTGTCTGTGCTGAGGCCCCAATTCAGAAAAGCGTTCAAGCAAATGCAGAAATCTATACCTATTCAAGTGTTTGCCTGCTTAGCTGAATACTGCTAAACAGTCTCACAGAAGCCAGGGATATTACTACACAGTTTAGATCTGGCTTGGCATGAAGTATACAGGGTCTGTAGATATTTTCCAGCATGGAAGTGGCCTGACGGGCACATCCTGTTGATGTTTCTGGGGAATAATGGCTCAAGCGCATACCTATCCAGTGACCTGTTCTCCACCTGTCTCAGTTTCTGTCCAGTGCCTCAGCCCTCTGCTTAAGCTCCGCTGTTTGGTTTCTCCTTCCTGGACAGATTTAGTCCAGGTATCCCAGTGTCTATGGCCACCACTTCTGGTGCTGCCCACTGGTGGTCGAGAGCAGGCTGGGGGGAGGTAGGGAGATATGCAGGCCTACCTAATTCTCCAGGCCCCAGTCCTGGGACCCATGCACCATGCTTTGATGCCACCTCAACCTCCACCACAGTTCCTAAGGCCCCCTGGACCACCTTCATCGTGCCCCCAGGTACCTCTTGCCCTTGCATCAGAGCAATGGGCTCTAGCTCCCACAGAGCCCCAGTAGTCCACATGGCGCAGTCCCTGACTGCACCTCCCACAGCTAGCCAAATAGCGCGGCCCTTCATCCTGAGCATCAGGGGAGGACTGCCCAGAGCTCTGATTGCAGTCTTCATTTATACAGGGTTCTTGGGCCCTGATTGGCTCTGCGACTGCCTGCTCCAAACAGCTGTTCCTTTCCCACTGTTTCTAACCCTTTCTTACCAGAGTGGGGAATTTACCCTGCTACAGGGTCCTATTTGGGTTACCAGTCTGTTACTGGTTAGAAGTTCCTAAAACAAAGTAGTTTAACAAGCTGCATGATATTGTTACTCTAAACTGTTCCGAGCATAAGAAACCTACTTAAGACAGGAAATCTTAAACCTGAAACAGCTTTATGACCCTGGGCTCTCTAGGTGATGCTGTGACTGTAAGCACTGCATTATTATAAGCATACAGTAAAAGTGCTTTAGGTGCAGCCGTGCATTACATATGTAACTCAACTTCTCCTGTGTAAGAGTCAAATCATTAATGAGATTTATATGGTTTCTCTGATTTAATCTGGTCAAGAATGAGCACAAAAATGCATTCAGAGACATGGTTTCACAAACCATTTTCAAATGCTACTGCTACACGCCACCTATTCCAGGATTTGATGGTGATGACTGCTGTGCAGCCAATCCACCTGTCAAGAGTACAGAGTAAATTTGCTTCTAAAGAATGCCTTCCCATAAATCACATATTGATAATAGGACCCTTTAATCTCCTCCTTCCTGCTTACCTCCTCCTCCACAAGGCATTGTGCTTGATAATTTCAGACTTATTTCCTGAGTTCCTTTCACCTTTCTAGGCTTCATTAATTTGCTAGAAACAGCTAAATAGATAGATAAGATCTCATATGAAGTATAGATGCTTCTTTTTATATACTGCAGTTTCTGAACATAATCTCCCACACCCCTCTATTTAAATGATAAATATACATGCTGTATGGTATAATGAGAAATATGCAGCTCATGATTGACATTACTTTTGTGTTATTTAATACCAGAATGTATTGATTTAGTGTTTTACCAGCTGTGTTTTAGACCAGCTGATTGGCCTGAACTTCCGTTACTCTACTTGTTCTTGGGAGATTTAAATTACAAGCAGAGATACAAGGTCTTTATGTATAAGATCCATCTCAAGCCAGATGCTTTTTATGATGGGAAATAGCTGTATGAACTCACTAGATTCCCCCTTTCTTTTAGAGATCTCTGTTGCTAGACACGCTATTATGGCATTGTCTACATTTATCTTTTTTCTCTTGTGTTAAGAAATGCTCAAAAGAGATGAAGTGGAAACCCATCAGAAAGAGAATGCATGTATGAGAGAGACAATGCAATGCAAACAATGATGTGAGGCTTCTTAGGAATAACATAATTGTGAAGCCGAGATAATAAACAATGACCCATCAAGACTGTGGCTGAAGAGCTACAAAAACACTGGAGAAATAAAGATATAGCATTCAACTGAAATGGAATTTCTTAGGACAGGGATGGGTAACTGGCAGCCAGGGGCTGCACCTAGTTTGTCATGTCATGTTATTTGTCATAGCATGGGGCAGACAACCTGGGGATGCCAGGAAGCGCATGGAGCAGGAGGGGATACTGCAGAGGAAGCAACTAACCATGCACAAGATGCACATCATGCAATGCTGTGGTGAGAGTCAATAAGCTGGAGCAGGAAGCTGAGCCTAACCCCCACAGGACAGGAGCCACTGATGTGGTGAGAGAGTTGGCTTGCCCTCTACCCACCTCCAGGGAGCAGTGTCTGACCTCCATATACCCAAGAGGAAGGACCTTACCATCCCGGCACTACACATACTAAGTGCATGACCCAGCTCCCACCCACATCATACTTCCAGCCCACCAAATGATTTGAGATTTTACAGTTTTCCTCTACTTTAAAGTTGTCATTTGCTATGTGCAAAGGCAGTTTGATGGGGGTGCTGAACATCCACACAGATGGTTTTTAGATCAGCGGGATGTAAGAGAGGTCTCATCCACGCACACGAGTTTGCTATCTAAAATCAAGCCATTTTTTAACTAGCATATGTAGAAATAAGCCACAAGACAACTAGCATCTGTTCTATTTCCCTATTTTAAAATCAAGCCTAGCTAGAACACAGAAAACATGAACTGTTACTCCCTCTCCATGTACTTCCTGACTGATACAGGATGCAGTCGCCCACAGCAATAACGGAAATGATTGCCTGCCATATACGTTCAAGTAGTATTAATAAAATAAGATGTACACCATAATAATCAGAGGCATATGAAATATGTACTTCCAAAATTAAATGGGAGAAACGGCTAAGCATGAAAGATCATGGCTCAAAAGACAAACTCATGGCCCTTACAAAACACTGCATCTGTGCTCATCTTAACTGGGTAAATAAGTTACATATTCAAAATGGGCGGCAGTTTTTAGAGGGACATTCATTGCTCCTGTGCCTGGTTTTTCAGTTTATGTATTAGGATGAATTCTGATTGTGCTGCATGACAGGTAAAAAATTACATGGAGTCACAAAGTTAACATATGTCATTACTGACTTACAAATGTCTGAATTTCAGACAAAAAGCTTCTTTTGTCAGAGAATGCCAGAGAGGCAGAGCTGGTTGCACGCACTCTTGCGGAGGGGACCATGAGTCTTCTCAGCAATGTAGCATTAGATGCTGAATAACATTCTGAGATCCATTTGAACACATGTGAGGAGGAGGGGACCCACCCTCTTGATCATTCTTCAATGAACACAAAGAAGCATGAGGGAATGCGGATGCATGGAAGGCATGAGCTCTTTCTAGGTAAAAGGTTGGTATCCTTCAAATGTTCAGCCCCAGAGCAAGCCAACCTGATAAAATATATCCAATGAAGTGTCCATGAATACATTTAAAATGTTTTACAGTGCCAAGATACTATAGTAAAGGGAACTGTACAACAAGCTTGACGTACAATAGGGTATGTCCATTATTCAGATGTGATTTATAGTCTTTTTACTGTCCTTGAACTATTATATATTTAATAGTTGAAACTGACATGGGCCAACAGTGACTCAGACTTTAAGGCCAGCAAGGACCATTGTGGTCTGACCTCCTGCACATTGCAGGCTACAGAACTTCACCAACTCCTGTAACAGACCCCAACCTCTGGCTGAGATACTCAGACCCTCAAATCACACTTTAAAGGCCCCATATTTCAGGGAATTCACCATTTTCTCTAGTTTAAACCTGCAAGTGGCCTGTGCCCCATGCTGCAGAGAAAGGCAAAACTCCTCCAGGGTCTCTCCCAATCTGACCCAGGGGAATATTCCTTCTAGAGCCCAAGCATGGCAGTCAGTTAGACTCCAAGCACATGGGGAAGACTCACCAGGCAAATACCTGGGGAAGAATTCTCTGCAATCACTCAGAGATCTCCCCATCTAGGGTCTCATCTCCATAAGTCTGGGATTTTTAAAACTAGCAGTCACCAATGGGCCATATGCCATGATAGTCAGTCCCATCATGCCATCGCCACCATAAACTTAACAAGCTCTTTCTTGAAGCCAGTTAGGTTTTGCCCACACTGTTCCCCTTGGAAGGCTATTTCCAGAACTTCACTCCTCTGATGGTTAGTTTCATCGAATTTCAAGTCTAAACTTCTGATCTGTTTATATCTATCTATTCTTGTGCCCACTTTGGCAGTTAACAAATAATTTGTCTCCCTCCCTGATATTTATCCCTCTGATATATTTATACAGAGCAATCATATCTCCCTTCAAGCTTCTTTTGGTTAGGCTAAATAAGCCAGGTCCTTTGAGTCTCGTCTCATAAGGCAGCTTTTCCATTCTTCAGATCATCTTAGTAGACTTCTCTGCAACTGTTCCAGTGTGAATTTATGTTTCTTAAACACAGGGGACCAGAAATGCACACAGTATTCCTGAGGAGGTCTCACCAGTGCCCAGTATAACGGTACTAATACTTCCTTGTCTCTACTGGAAATTCTTCACCTGATGTGTTCTAGGACTGTGTTAGCCTCATGGTGGTATCACATTAATGGCACATAGTCCTGCTGCGATCAACCAATACACCCAGGTGTTTATCTTTAACTGTTGCTCTGTGTCTTCAGCTTAGAGCAAAAATTCCTGATGTTAGTTCCAAAATAATGATATTTGATCTCAGTTATTATTGCAGTTTATACTTCATCCAGATCTTCTTGTATAATATTCTATGCCTTGCATATTGCCAAATTCCAAAGGGGCAGCTGCATTAGTCTAGTTCAGTAAAACAAATGAGAAGTCCTGTGGCACTTAAAGACTAACAACTTTATTTATTACATGAGCAATAGTTCCCTTGTCTTCAAAGCATCTGATGAAGTGGGATTTTCTTCCACCCAAGCTCATGCAATAAATAAATTTGTAGATCTTTAAGTGCCACAGGACTCTGTTTGTAATAATATTCTAGTCCTCCTCCACACTGGTTATATCTCTCAGCTTTGTGTCATCTATAAATTTTATTAGCACACATTCACTTTTTGTGCCAAGGTCAGTAATGTTAAAAACTGATTGCAAGACCAAGTCTAGTAAACTCCCTCCAGCCTGACAACTCATCTTTCACTGTGATCTGTTGTAATCTCCTCTTTAACCAGCTCCTTTTCCACCTTTCAGTTCTTATAATAATCCTTGCTTTCTATAATTTAATAATTTCCCATGTGGAACTGTATCAAATTTCTTCCTGAAATGCATGTAGATTAGATCTACTGCATTTCCTTTGTCTAAAAATTCAGTTATCTTCGCAAAAAAGGAGATCAGGTTGTTCTGTCATGATCTAACTTTTGTAAAAGCATGTTGTATTTTATTCCAATGACTGTTCCCTTCTGTGTCCGTAACTACTTTCTCTCAAAATTTGTTTCGGAAGCCTTACATACAGATGACATGAAATTAACATTGACACTAGCTATGCAAGGTTTAGGAGACTTCATGGTCTACTGAACTTAGGATAAGAATCAGGAGAAGGAACCTATCTCAAATCATAATACAGAGTCAGACTGAGCTGCTGTATGACCCCTAGCAAGTAACTTGACCTCAGCGTGCTTCAGTCAAGCTGGAAAAGACAAACTCATGGCCCTTACGAAACACTGCATCTATGCTCATCTTAACTGGGTAACTAAGCCACATATTCAAAATGGGCAGCACTTTTTTGGAGGGACATTCATTGCTCCTGTGCCTGGTTTTTCAGTTATGCATTAGGATGAATTCTGATTGTTCTCTATGACAGGTAAAAAAAAATTACATGGAGTCACAAAGTTAACATATTTCATTACTGACTTACAAATGTCTGAATTTCAGACAAAAAGCTTCTTTTGTGAGAGAATTTAAATAAAGTTAAAAGCATTCTAACATCAACTTGGTAAATCTGGATTGGTCTATACCAGAAAAAGCTGCTTTAAAAAAGGGGGTGGGGTGACATAGCTGTAACCGGAGGTTCTTTGAGAGGTGTGGTTCCTATTTGTATTCCAACCATGGTTGTGCATGCATGCTATGAACCAGAGCTCAGAGTTTTAAGCAGCAACGTCCACTGATCTGCTAAACAGACAAACCTCAGCAGGAGGAGGGTTCGTTACTGGATTACAGATAAGGACCACTCATCTCAAAGAACCTCTGATTATATATAAGTAACCACCTCTTCTTCTTCATGTATATGTATAGTCAGTATAGGTATTCAAAATGCAAGTGAACTGAACCAGTAACAACCTTGGAGATGGGTACAAGGATGCAATGAGCAACGCCTGTTGCTCATGCTACAGTCACCTCCACAACTGCCCACTAGTCAGTGATGTAGGACTCTGTGAAGGGTGTGATAAAACAACAGGTCACTGCATGGCAGATCTCATGCCAGGGAGGCAAAGCTGGTTGCACGCACTCTTGCAGAGGGGACCATGAGTCTTCTCAACAATGTGGCATTAGATGCTGAATAACATTCTGAGATCCATTTGAACACATACGAGGAGGAGGGGACCCACCCGCTTGATCATTCTTCAATGAACACAAAGAAGCATGAGGGAATGGGGATGCATGGAAGGGATGATCTCTTTCCAAGTAAAAGGTCAGTGTCCTGCAAATGTTCAGGGAGTGCAGTGTCCTGTCCCTGGGAGTGGTGTACTTCTTAGAATGAGAGACCAGAAGATGTATTGGCTGGCTGAGGCGGAATTTTGAGATGACTTTTCAGAAAAAATCATGGGAAGACGTGAAAAGACTTCTTATGGACGGTGGTATAAGGATGTAAAGGGTCAGCCATCATAGCACTAATTTGCTAACTTGCCAAGCACAAGTGATGGTGACAATGAAGAGGTCCTTCATGGATATATGAGAGTGAAATCATGTGGTCACTGGTTCAAAGGAGGACCTGATGAGTATAAGATTAGTGCCTGGGGTTGATGGGGCAAGGAGTGGTGGGAAGCAGTTTATTAGTCATTTAAGAAAGCAGATAGTAGTAGGGTTGGTTCCTCCAGTGGGAGGAAGAAGGAGTTGAGTGCTTTGAGGTGAGCATGGAGCAAGTTGGTTACCTATGCCAGTTGGAAGAACCTTCACATTGGTGTAGGCAGCATCTTCCTTGAAGCTCCACAGTGACACCACCGAAGCATTTTAAACATAGATCTGCTCACAATCATAAGAAGATTTCTAAGTAACACTTTACTCCCATTTGCTCCACTAACTAGACATACTTGATACATCTATACTGCAATAAAATCCCTGCAATGCAATCACAGAGCTCGGGTCAGCTGATTCATGTTGCCAGGCTAACACCTACAATACACATGTCCAGGCTTAACTAAGAGCCCAATCTTTGAGACTCTATGATGAGGCAGAATCTCAGACCCTAGGTATCTACACAGCATTTTATAGCCCCACTTCTGTAGCTGTGCTGACCCAAGTCAACTGACCCAGGCTAGCCATGGCCATGCTGTGCGTCTTTTATCACAGTGTAGACAAATTAATTGTCCCCTTCTCAAGCTTTAACCAAAGATTTTCCATACACATTTATCGAAACAGATGCTATTACTGTCACAGAACAATAATGTGAATAAAGCATTGCAATGCATTTGCCAAATATATCACCATAAAATTTTTCTGTTGATATTGGAACTAATTTATACACATCAGGAATTAATGTCAAGTTACAATGTGGAATAGTTCATATGTCACTGTTACTAGATCCTGGGAAGCATAACTTGCAACAAAACTAAGGAAATTGGGATTTATAAACATAAAATAACCAAGCCCTTTATAATGTGTGACTAAGTTAATGATGATTTGCAGAGCAAAATTTTCTTTATAAAATAAGATCAACTTGAGGTCATATCCTATTAGCAAAAATCACATGGGTTTTTGACTTTCCACCATTTATGGGCCTGTCCATCTGTTATTTAGTATGGATGCTTCCTGCTCTCTCATGCACCAAATGCAGTATAAAAGCTTAGACATCTGCAGTATAATTAGCGTGCTTCCAGAATGGAATTCTGACTTATTCACTGGAGACACACAATATAGTAGAAGTATTCCTGTCTCTCTAAAAAGCATGGTTCACTGCTTAAGTCTCCACCGTAAGCTTGGTGGATTATGGGCAAACATTGCTGAGGCATAACAGAGTAGACAGAGCCTCACGCCTTTCAGAGAAACGTATTTTGTGCAAAAGATTGGTCATCACTTAGCTTTCCTGTCTAGACACAGATCAAGGGCCCTTTGAAATGCACACACTGTACTAATAAGGAAATTTAATAATTAACTCCAAAAAATGTGCCAGAATTCCTTTACCTGCTGTTTGCAGCAGCTTGAGGGTATTTACGGAACCACCTTACCTTGTCACATGTAATCTGATCTCCTATTTCCTTTTGAAAATGTTCCCCTATGCACGTAAGTAGGAAGGGCTCCAGAAGGCAAATGGGCAGGTTTTTTGGGGGTTTTTTTTGATGCTCTCACATTCTTAGCTAACCCTGTCTCCACCTCTCATTTTCATATAAATAGTAAATTGACTTTAGGCCATTTCAATAGAAGTTTTTTGGATTTGCACCCCAAACACTCAACCAAGAATCTTCTGATCACTAACATCTGTTTATCCACACCTACCATTCTATAACACTGAAAAAGAATGGCAAAATGTCTTAATCTACTTCCTTTCTAGAATAATGTTCCATCATGATCTGGGATGAAATACCCAGCTTTGATTCTGGGAGAGCAGGGACTTGAACTTTGCCATCCCATATCACAGGCCAGTAACCAGGTGGACACACACTTTGAAGCTTTGTCCCAAATAAAAAACTATATTTTTTCCCAATTGAAAACCAGCCATTTCAAACACAATGTTCTTTCTGCAAAAATACTCCAAGCAGTTTTGTCAACACTTCAGCGTGGAACAGAAGCAAATGTTAAAACTTCAAAGGTTATTATGAAATGGAATTATCATCTCCAGTCAGCAATAACATTTTGCCATAGATGAGAATGCCTCCTAAAGGAACTGACAACAGAAACTAGTGACAAATGGTCAGTGACCTCACATCATCACCCAGAGGCAAGCATATCAGGTTCAAGTGCTCAAACCCTGCCCCGCCTCACCCTGCCCCCAATCCCCACTCTACCTTTATACAGTACCAGTGCTCGCCTACTGATGGTCCTATGTAGGAATATTTTGCTCCCCGCACACACAAATAATAAATAGTGGCCCCCTCTGAGCTGTTTGGGGCCCTAAGCAACTGCTCAGTTTGCTTATGCTAGCTGTGTGCCCATGAATACATATGTTCAGTTACTCACTTCCTGTCTCAGGATTGAGGATTGTCTGCTTTCTGCTAGGCAAAGCGTTTTCATTTCAGATAGATTATTAGTCATGGTGGATGATTTGAATCCTGCATTAACTTTTTTGTATCTTCCACTTTAGAATTTCAGTCATGAAATACATCATCCTTTAATTTTTCATAACTGCAATGCAGCCTGTGGCCCTGACTCTTCACTGCGTAGACACCTGTGCACCTATTTACACCTTTGTGGCACCAATGTAAAAATATCACCTTCCTGTTTTGTTACTGTTTCAAGCTTTGTGCACAGGTAATGTCCACACAAGACACAACATAATGGAGAAATCAAGCCCATTTTATCCAACAGATTAGGTGCTCTCTTCTGGAGGTGGGAAGAGATGTGATGGAGTCTACATTGTTATTTGTATTGCTAGGCTAAATATCTTATCTTTCTACTGATGCTGCATTTATGTTTGTCGCATTCAAAAATAATTTATAGGGTGGTTTGCTTTTGTTAGGGAGCTCCAACTGCATCTCAAATTGAGCAGCCAAGGAATATTTATCTGTGGTGGTTTTTTAAATTTTGTCAATCTACTAATTGCTGTTTGGACACGAAGCAAGCTGGCCCAGTTTTGCCAGAGTTAATCTCACCTTTGAAAAAGTTCTTCTCTAAAGGAAAGATCAGACAGCATTGCTCCAGAAGCACAGGTGGATCTAGGACTTCTCTAGGCATGGGAAGCATTCATCTTTGCCTTCTTAAACAAGTTTGAGATGGAGAAGTTAGAGAAGGTTACAGCTGTGTTAGGCCTCAACTGTGTCCCTAACATGCATAGGATTATAAAAAGGTTCATAAAACACTGCCAAGAAGGGGTGAGCAATGACAAACTAGGCAGAAAGTGCTCTTATATTTGTAGTCCTGGGAACCTAGGATTATGAACAAGAATTAATTCCATTTAGCATTAGTGTAACTGAATATTGACCATGGCTTAACTACTGTACATGTTTCATTTCCCCAACAAATTATTTTCTTTAAAAAAACAAAGTTAGACTACCCCATTTGCTTTCAAGTAAGATCACTGGTGCGTTCTCTCAGAGGGAGTGGGAATGATCTGACTCTTGCAGTTTGTTAGAGTGCAATAACAAGGTTGTGCACAGGTTTGAGCTACTTTGATTGTATCATGCCCACTCTGTATTCTGTGTTTTGTCTGCAAAAACTGGCTTTATAAACAGCACTGATGATTTTCCAAGCCCTTTCATGGTGCTGATTTTGCCATGGCAGTTTATGGCTTCCAGCACCATTTGTGAAATTCCAAAAGGGTAACCATGTCGGTCTAGTTCAGCAAAACAAACAAGTAGCCCTGTGGCACTCAAAGACAAACAAATTTATTTATTACATGAGCTTTCGTGGAGAAAATCCCACTTCATCAGATGCTTTGTGAAATGGAGATATTGGTCATAGTGTCCAGTTATCCTGGGAGTTCATGCACAACGTTCCACCTTGTTAAAGGTCAGAACACTGACCTATGCCATATACTTAGAGCCAGGTGATAAAGTTCAATTTCTCACTGGCATGGGTGTTTCACCAGTAATTTTTCAATTTATATGAAAACAAACTTTCTGTCTTTGGGCCAACTTCAGCTCTAGTATAAACAGATGTCTCTCAAGTTGTAAGCAGCAGTTGCTATCAGTCCAGGACTGAAGTCAGTCCTGTATCTAAAAAGGAAAGTTTTCATACGCCTTCTAAAGGAATACTGTAAGTGTCAATCAAGCTCTAATTACTGCCTTTGAAGGTACTTACTGACAGTTGCTTCTTAATCCAGATCTCAGTCTGCTCTACCGGCAATCTTCAATGACTTTCTGAAGTCAGTGATAAATTACATAAAAAAGTGTTTTTCATCAGTCTGGAAGATTCACAGTTGACCCCAAGACTGAGTTAACTGCTGCAGTGGCCAAGAGCCACCAAGCAAACGGTGTCAGCAATTACAATTCACTTCTTTAATTCAATTTCCAGCAAGAAGATGGCACTTTTAATTGTGGCTGCCCCAAAGTAAAGGAAGTGAAAAAAAATGCTTTCTCGCACTAACTTTATCTTTTGTCTTTCATACTCCTCAGCAATTTTGATCACTTAATTAAACTCTAAAAAAAAAAAACCCTGTTGCTGATAATCCATGATCAAAATGTAAGGGCAAGAATGATTCTCAAGGTAGGTTCTCTCCTTCTAATAGCAATAATGCTCACCAAAGTGCTTCCTTCATTTAAATTACTGTGTGCCAGGATCAAGTGATTTTGGAAGAGAGGTAGGAGGAAGTTTGATATTATTCTTGTTAAAAAGGAGTTTTATTATTTCTTAACAGTCCATTTTTAATCAGATCTGCTGCTGAATAGACTGACTGATTTGAAATAGTCTGACTGCATGTATATTTACATCTCATTTCTTTCTTCTCTATGTGCTTTGTGACTCACACCCCAAAGGAGTTTGTTGCAGTTTTCCACAGGACTCCAAACTTGGAATGTTTGTCTAGTGGAAAGAAGGAGTTCATGTATTTTTGGCTTCATTTATTTTATTATTAATCTTATCAAGGTCTCTTCTTCTATGTTAAAATATTCTAACATGAAACTGGAGGCACTATTAAAAATCCCAAGGCACTCTCATTGCATTGTCAATCAAATATTAGGCATTGCCATGCTTAACTAAATTATATAAAGTGTTATGGTGCCAAAACTGTCAGTGAGCTTCTGCTAATGTGCCAACATCCCCCACTGTCACCTTCAATAGACCAGGTGCAATTCTTCACTTCTCTGTTTTACCCCAGTGTAACTTATTGTCACCAGTGTGGAAGGAGAATCAGGCCATCTCTTCCCAGTACAGGATTTGACCTAACTCTTGGTCCAGCCTTTTGGATCTTACCACAACATGGAGACAGAGACTTTCCTTCACAGCACCCTGGGAACCTGTGTGCTTTTTTCCTTTCATGAGCAGGGGACCCTAAAAGTTAAATATTCCCTGCAAGCATCTTATTGCACTTTGTGGCCACTTTCTACTTGGTCCAATGCATACATCAGTTTCCCTCCTAGTTCCTTATATCAGTTTGCCTAGATTCCCCCTTCCCAGTTCACTTCCTAAGGTTTTTCCTTCTCTATGAACCATTCCCTCTCTTCCCAGACCTAGCACTACTGAACTATTCCTGACATTGCCTTTTCCCACCTTTGTTTTAGTTCTGAAGTATGAGTGAACTTCTTTCTTATGAATGGAATGGAAAAGCCCTTTCCTTCAATAGTTCCATTTTCTTGTCAGCTATTTTGCAAGCTTGGACACCAAACACCATTAACCCACTTTAATTTGGAGCATTCTACTATCCGGTCATGGTTCTTTCATGTATACTGCCAAGAGTGCCAAATTATACAGTGCTTTTGGGACTGTGGATTAAAATGTGCCCTAGGGCCTTGCATGAAAACACCTAACTCATTTTCACTTGTGATCTCAGGCAGATAACTAGGGGCTAGGTTTCCCAGAGATTTGCAGAGGTGAAAGGCTTCTGTCACTAAGAGTCACTGCACCAACTTAATTGAATGTTTTCTCCCAGCACAGCAGAAAAGCCGGCTTTTAGCACTTGTTCTGGATTGGGATTAGTCTGAAGTATTTGCCTGACTTGGATCTGAACAAAAATTGTAAAAATAAAAGGAAAAGGGAAAAAAAATAAAAGGATGATGTTCAATAAGCAATTGCAAACTTTCTGCTTTTGACTTATCCAAGGGTCATTCACACAGACTTCTAAATACTCTGAGTCAAAACTCATTTCTGTTTTGGTAAATCATATCAAGGTGGCTTCATTGCATGTTACAACCCGTCTCATATCTACAGTTCATCAGGCACCTAAATTAAACAACATGAACTCGAGTGATTTTATTTCTTTTTTCCTCTAAACTTCTTTTTTCTGACTGAAGATGAGATTAAAAACAAACAAACTAAAACTAACAAAAAAAAGAAACTCAAAGCTTTCATTTGTAATTCTGTGCCTTCCTCAGACTACAACATCTCCAATTTTCCATTCAGTGGCAAGGTGGAGAAAAAGTCATCACGATTTTCTTTAATTTCCCAGTAGGGCTATGCAGATCAGATCACATTTTAAATGTGATAACACTCCCTTTTCTTCCCCATCCCTTCAAATGCACACATACATAATGGAGATGGAGGAGAGATAATAAGAGAGGGAACAGGCAGCTCCTCACCATTTGTAAGGCTAATGAGCCTCTTCATTTGGCCTCATTATAAATGTGCCACCTCTGGCACTGGGCTTTGGTTCTGTTCCTGGTTACATCAACATCAATTTCCAAGCACAGTGATGCATTACTAACATTCTCCATGGCCAAATCTCTTCTTTTCAGCCCCTTTTCTGTTGTACTATCTGAGACTTTCCTCTTTTCATTGCTCCCCCTCTGAGAGGCACACAAGCCTGGACTGAAAAGTAATGAGACTATTAATTAGAGTCTCTGGAAAGGAGGGCTATTCTGCCTGGGTGTTGTCTCTCTCTCGCTCTCTCTCTTTGTTCCAGGCATGTTCTGCGAGATTAATTCTTGTTTACATAGATTAAAACAAGAAATGACTATCTCCAGCTAGGAAATAAAATGACAGTCTGAGTAAACCGCCTAATTCTTCTTGATGAGGACAGCCTATATTCATATTAAGGAGACAACACTTTTGTCTACCAGGCTTTCTAAGGATACTTAAGAAAAAGAGCACCATTTCTTTTTCCAAGGTTTGCTTTTTATGATGAGGGCTGATTACAAATGGGCAGGGGTTAAAGTAAACCAGAACATCCCGGAACACAGTTCCAGGGCCCAGATTTCAGAATCTAGAAAAATTGGGCCCACACATGTGTGAAGGGGGCTCAGATCATACAGGACAGGGCCCTGAGATTAGGAAGTTTCCAGGACCCCTCAAATTATACTTTAACCACTGCAAATAGACAAAAATACCACAAATATTAACACTGAAACAGTGTGTGTCATGAGGTTCTCAGGTCAAATCTTGCACAGGTGGGTATGAACAGAAAGTCATTAACACCTGCTGGCTCCATAGATGCCTTTTTTAAATGTGTTTGTGATCTCCAAGTTCTCAGGAGCTGTGTCCCTGTTGCACTATGACGGTTCACAGCAGAGAAAACAAAGACTGAGGAGACCTGGTGACTGGCTGAAGCACATTAGGCAGGGTAGCCTAAACAATCACCTAACAATTCTGGGAATGATAATCAGTAGATTTCAAAACACTTTCCAAAGGGAGTGAAGTATCATTATCCCCATTTTACAGATAAGTAAATGGAGGAAAAGTAATTTGCCCAAGGTCACACAGCAGGTCAGTGGCAGAGCCTGGAATAGAAGCCAAGCCTCCAAAGCTCCAATTCAGTGCAAGGCTATGCTCAGACCCTCAATCTACAAAATGTTGAATTAATGACTTTCTGCGCCACAAAGGACAACAAAAGGGATTCCTTCAACCTACCCAATAACATTGTTAAGCTTTCAGTCTACATGCTTACTTCAGCAGGGGAATCTGTGCTATCTCGGGGACTTTCCTTCTTCCCTAAAACTCCCACACACAAGATAATATTCTGCAGTGACCTAGAGGACTATTTTTGCTGTCTCAGACTCAAGGAATATTTCCACCACCACAACAATCTATGCAGTGACCTACAGATACCTTCCTTGCACCACTACAAGAAGAAATATCCTTCATGGACCACCCTCCCTCCCCCCAATGGTCAGAACAACAGACTAGACTTCTACATTGATTGTTTCCACCACCATGCAAAGGCTGAAATCATGGACAAACAAAATCCGTTACACCATAACCTCAGCCTTGCTGAACACAATGCCATCCACAGCCTCAGAAACAACTCTGAGATTATAATTAAGGAGGCTGACAAAGGAAGTGCTGTTGTCCTCATGAATAAATTGGATTATGACCAGGAGGCTTATAAACAACTCTCCAACATAACATTCTACAGACCACTTTCCTCTGACCCCACTGAGGAGCAACAAAAGGAACTATACAACCTACTCAAGAAACTCCCCAAGGCAGTACAGGAACAAAGACAGACAGACACATGACCAAAACCCGGACCTGGGATATTCTATCTACTACCTAAAATCCATAAAAAAGGAAACCCTGGACACCCCATCATCTCGGGCACTGGCACTCTTACAGCAGGCTTATCTGGCTACATGGATTCCCTCCTCAGGCCCTACACTATCAACACTCCTAGCTATCTTCGAGACACCACAGACTTCCTGAGAAAAATCCAATCCATTGGTGAGCTTCCAGAAAACACCATTCTGGCCACTATGGATGTAGAAGCTCTTTACACCAACATCCCACATAAATATGGATTACAAGCTATTAGAAGAACCATTCCACATGATGCCACAGCACACCTCCTGGCTGGACTTTATACTCACCCACAGCCATTTCAGATTTGAGAATCATTTATACCTTCAAGTCAATGGCACTGCTATGGATACCCGCATGGCCCCACAATATGCCAACATTTTTGTGGTTGACCTAAAACATCGTTTCCTCAAGTTTCATCCCAAAGCACCTCTCCTCTACTTACGCTACATTGATGAGATCTTCATCATCTGGACCCACAGTAGGGATGACCTTGAAGATTTCCACTGAGATTTCAACAATTTCCACTCCACTATTAAATTTAGCCTGGATTACTCCACACAGGAGATCCACTTTCTGGACACTACAGTACAAATTAGGGATGGGCACCCTAAGAAGCACCACCCTGTATCAAACACCTACTGATCGGTATAATTACCAACATCCCTTGAGCTTTCATCTTAAACACAATGTACAATACAGCCCCTAAGATATAACTGCATTTGCTCTGATCCCTCAGATAGAGGCAGACACCTTCAGGATTTCTATCAAGCATTCTTAAAACTACAGCACCTTCCTGTGGAAGTGAAAAAACAGATGGACAGAGCCAGGCGGGTCCTCTTAAGTCATCTACTACAGGAGAAGCCCAGGAAAGAAAAAACAACAGAACACCACTAGTCATAACGTACAATCCCCAAGTCAGACCTCTACAGCACATCTTCAGGGGTCTACAGCCTATTCTACAAGACAATCCCTCACTTTCTCAGCCTTTGGGAGACACATCTCTCCTCACTTACAGACACTTACCAGCAGAGCCCTCCTTAAGGGGGGGGGGGGCAAAAGGGGCAACCGCCCTAGGCCTCATGCTTTGGGGGGCCCCACAAAACTGGTGGGGGTAAGGGAGCAGGGACCTTCTTCAAGCTGAGGAGCTAGCCTGCCCAGGAAGCGGCTCCGGCTGGTCAGGGAAGGGGGAAGGGAATTCAGACAGTCAGCATTGGTTTACAATAACACTTAAGTAGCCACCTTCCCACAATTGCTCCCTGAGGAAAAGAGAAAGGGCAAGTGTTGAGATAAAACTTATGGAGCCAGCCTCAGTCAAGCAAACGGGGACAAAGTCAGGAGAATGTCACATCCCCAACCTTTCCAAACCAGGGCCTTCTCTTAGAATTTACATCAGCATCTCTAGAAAGTGTTTGAGATATTAAGGAACTTTTTTCCTTCTACACTTAGCAAGAGTTTTCAGTCTTCAGGGATGTCTTTTTGAGCAAACTTCTCTGTGCAGATAAAGATCTATTATACCTGAGAGAGAAGACCCCAGGCTAGCACTGATATGGAAATACTGGGTTTTTAGGGTTAATGGCCATCAATCAACACATTAAAGTTTTTTGTCCTTCCTTCTGCACTGTAAGTATGCCCCATTGTCATTGATTGCAGTCAGAGCACCAGTTCCAAAGCATGGCAAAGAGGAAAGCAGCTGTGGCGGAGTGGGTCTAGTTTAGCGAAACGAACCAGGAATCCCTGATGTAAAACAAACAAGGAGTCTTGTGGCACTTTTACAAGCTAACAAATAGATAAATTTTTAAAATCTTTAAAAGTGTCACAAGACTCCTTGTCTGTTTTACATCAGGGTATCTGAGAGGAGGCCAAAGGTCCCTTGTTTCTTCCTCTCATCCTCAAACAGTACCTGAGTTTCATTACTTAGATCACCTGCAAAGCAATGACGAATGTATGAATACATATATTAAAATAAGATGGAAAAAGAGGGAGTCAGGCAGCATAAAGGAAATAACATGCAATAGACAATTGGAATCCAGTGCTTTAAGGTGAGAGAGGACCTGGATTTATTTCTTGATATCATCCAAAAATAGCATCTCTCTCTCTCTGAATTTTTAATTTAACAAAAACTTGATCTAAGAAAAATTATTAAAACTTGTAAAATTGTGTGTCCATCTTAAACAAAAAACCAGAACCACAAAGAAGAGTATCTCCAGATGCTCCTGTCCACTTGGCTGTGAGGTTGATGAAACATCACCATGACACATTCACTATTGCCTACCCCAAACATCATGCCATGAAGAAGTTCAAACACTTAAATTGGTTTCATTTTGGAAAATGGACCAATTTGGGGGGGAAATGTCCAGTGTATTTTTACCTACATTTTTATTTAATTTTTTTAGCACTTTGTTTACTTAAAACCTCATTCTCACTAAGAAAATATAGGTATTGGTGTACAAAAATGCCTATAACTATTTCAAGGACGATTTCAGTAAAATAATGCTATAGTAAATATTTTGAGAAAGTTTGATTATGTGAAGAATTGTTTGTGTACAATTTTATTTTTAAAAAAGCCATTTATTGACAACAGATCTCAGGTACAATATATCAACCAGCTCTATATTTTATAGGTTACAAACTGGCACACTGGGTCAAGATTACTTCCTACTGTCACTCCACTGAAATGAACAGACCACTCAAGACAGAGAGCAAAAAGAGAAGGAACAAGAAATAGGAAAAGCAGAATGAAAGAAGGGTTGAAAGGAAAGAAAGGACTAAGAAGAACTAAAGCAAATAAAGAAATAAACCATAGTAAAACATGAGCAAAAGGTACTTTTAATGACATCAACCTGCTCTCTCAATTATGTCTATACTTCCAGCTTTATGAGTGTCCAACCATGGAATTTTTCCTCCTACCTTGCTATCACACGTGCTGAAAGATGCATACAGGATATGCTGAATGTGAATTAACATGCCCAGCTTGGGAAATAGGTAAGACTGAGTTGTTAACATTTGACCCACCTCTCTACCCACTCATTTTGGATGCAGCAAGGACTGAGGGAACCATCCACCAGTGTATGTCTATGTAATCCTCCAGCAGCATTCCCACAATTCCCTTTCCCGTATATTCCTGCCTTTCAGTTTCTTCACTTTTCTCCCTGCACCAGATGTTTACTGCTCCAGTTTTGCTTCACTTCCACAACTCACTCCCACTTCAGCCATGCACCATTTCAAAATGCGGGACTCTACATGCTACACATAAACAGAGAACCACATCAAGGCACTTGGTTACCACATGGAACCACACTTTCAGCAGGAGCTTGCAGGACATTTACGTTTATGAGAAGATCTTAGGCTATCAAAGCAGGACATCCATCAGAGAGTGATGCACTGTAGGGAGTGCATAAAACATTTCAGGTCTCTCTACTGAAAGGCCAAGGACTCCAACAGTAAGTACAGTAATGTGCCTACCGCATTTCCCTACAATAAGGAGCTTCCTCAGGTGCTTGGCAGTGTCCTCAGTGGGGAGCCTATCAGGTGCCCTGATATTCTCCTTGAATCAAAGGTACCCCACACTGACATTCATCTGTGGTGCCCATATCCATGATTGTTTGCTCCCTAGACGACTGATCCCTCATCCCATTGTGCACCACTACATTGCACTCTGGGATGTAGTCATGCTTACAATAAACCCATGATGTGTACTTGGCATTTACAGGCCCACAGAATTAAAAGCTCCCCACCACCACCATCATCCATGCAGAAATGGAAACATCCATAAACAAAAGGGATCATGTAACAGATGGTATACTAGGATCCAAAAAGTTCAGTAAGCAACACTATCTTGCTTTCAGCCTGCCAAATCCACACACAACCACCATCCTACATTTGTGGAACACATAACTGAACCTTTTCCTGCTCCCTGTGGTGAGGACATTATTTCACAAGTCATGGTAGGAGTGGGTAGACAAGGTCCCTTAATATAACTGTAGGCTTCAACACCCCATTAATAACTTCTTAGGAGGAAATAAGGTTCCTGCTTCTCCCCTCAGGTGCAGTCTAGATGTGAAAACCCTTGCATCATGCACATTGGCAGTAGTACCCATGTCTGCATTCATGGATCCTTCCTCTGCGGTCCACTCAGACCTGCTAAATGGGTGAGTAGAACCCCACCTGGTTCATGTAATCAATTTCTCCCCATGGTGAGCAAATTACAAGCATGCTTCTCAACAGTGACTCCAGAGCAGCTAGAGGAACCCATTTTCTCTAAGTCACCTGTTTCTGGCACATACGTAATACCAATCACATGTGAGTAAGTCAGTATAATATCTGCCTAGCAAACCACCACCACAACAGAGAGTCAATTTGCCAATACCAAGTTAGTCCATGATGGACCTTAGTACTTGGGATAGCCAGCTTCTAGAAGTCAAGAATGGCTCTAGGTGAGGAGTGGGCAAAGAACTATGGGGTATAAAGCCATGAATCCAAACATGAAACAATGCATTGCTACAGCACCAAAGCGGATGTGACTAGATAGGGTGTAATTGCCTATTCAGACCTGAAATGCGTGGACTCTGGCAAGCAGGCTTAGCTAGCACATGGATACACTCAGATGAGCCAGGATACAGGTGCACATCCAACAGAGAAACCTTGAAATACTGTTGCTTACATACTAAGACACTGGTGCTCTCTCAACATGGCATATGAATAGATAAAACAGTAATTTTCAGATTACAGTAATCCCCTAAACAGACTGAAAAGCGATCAACACATTTCCTTCTCCACTGTCCCAAAAACCACACGTGCATAACACAGTAACTTAAAGACACTTAAAAAATCCTCTTAAAAGTCCTGATCCTGGGCCTTGGCTGAGTGACTCTAGGACAGCATTTGTCTCAGATTCCCTGTGGCATGCAGCCAAGCTCAGAGGTGGCACCAGCCTCTTGCTGGTGAGCTGGCGGAGACTTAGGTGGGTTCTAGCTTCCCTCTTTCCAGGAAACCCTGTCCCTGGCTGCTCCTTTTCCCCAAAAGGGCTCACCCCCTGTCCAGGCTAGAAGCCAGAGCCAAGTTGAGCCCAGGGAGCCTCAGTCTCTATGGGGAGCTTCCACTTGCCCTAGGCCAGAGGGTTTTCCTCAGTTCTTGCCACCATATGACCCTTTTTCCCAGCTATCTTCCGGCAAATATGGCATATTTAAGTCAGAGACTGTATTTCGAGATTCCTTAATTATATACGTGGCAGCCACCATGCATGTGTCTCTATGCATGATAGCAAAATACTTACACCTTCAACAAAGTGATTTCTCTGCCTCTCACTTTAACCAGTTATACAATGGAGTTAATAATTCTGGCTTGTCTCATAGCTTATTTGTCTTATGTTTTTCAAAGGTCAAGTATTGATATTACTGTATACTCTGTACAACCTTGTGCACAGTTATATCAGAGCCCCCTAACCTAAGATCTCTGGCAATCTGAGGTATAGCTTTGCTGCCTGAAACTTGGTCTCATCTAACAATGCACTATATTGATAGCCAAGCCATTAGACTGATTTGTTAATAATTGATGGAGGATTACACATCCTATAGACAGGAAATACCGTGCCAACTGTTAGCCACTAATCTTTAAACTTTACACTATTTCCTTTTTCCTGCTTTTAAATCTCATACACATAGAATAAGGAAAGCCTCAGACTCCAAGATCATGCATAAGGAATTTAATTTGCTCATTAGCAAGTACCACAAGGAACAGAGGTCAAAAAAACCTCATTTTGGTTTTGGTATATTTTATAGTGTATGCTGCCTTCACTACAAGTTATGACATGTCCTCAAGCCACAGTTTTTTTACACACCTATTGAAGATTAAAATGCAGCCACATACAGTAAAAATTCTATTAGACAGGACAGTTAGAATAATATAAGGACAGTACAGAGTACTGAAAAAAGCCTTTTTTTTTTCCCCAAAAAGGTTGTATGAAGAGGACATTATATGGCCCAGCTGAAAAATCAATCAGTGTTAATTTTTAAAGCCCTTTTTGCCCAATTGTACATCAATGGTGCTGTAACTACCACATTACAGTGCAACACTTACCTTCTTTGCCTTGATGCAGGCAGTGTGATATAACTGTTAGAGCACAGGACTAGGATGCGGGAGACCTGAATTCTAATCTCAGCTCTGTTGCTGACTGACAGACAACCAGAGCTAGACATTTCTTTTTCTCTGCTCCTAAATTTTCTCATTCTCTGTGGTTTTCATTCTGAACCAAAAATCAATCCAAGCTCAATGAGATGCAGTTCAGGTTCCCCCAAAGGCTTTTGACAAACATGGGCCAATGTTTTTCATGACTCTTAAATGCCCCTCTGTTAATGACCTCACCTTTATGTTGTCCAAAGCACCAAACACATCTCAACTGCAAATATCAGAGAAGGTAACTAATAGAAAAGCCTAAAAGCCAATCATATAACATTTTTCAAATCTATCTCCTCATGCAGATACCTGGAATCTGAAATATCCATTACTAGAACCATACAACAAATTATTTCAAACCAGGGATAAGAGCTTGAATCTTGCTAGTTTCACACTATGAATGCCTGGGTTTCAGTTTGGTGGGTTGGGTTTCACAGTAGTTGCTTGACCAGGTCTATTCACTATGCTCACTAATTTTAAAAAGAAAATTGGTGACAATCAATTTCCAGTCAAGTGAATGTGTTGGTAGGAAAAAAATTCTAGGCACCCAAGGGACTGAGAAATAAATCTAATTAAAAAGAGTACAGAAATATCTGTACATGAAGTTACCAAAGCCAGAATTCTGCATGTAGTATAAAAGCAAGGAAAGGAAACTATCACAGCACAAAATGTTGCACAGCTCCTTAGCCACAATTATGAAACATTTCTTGCATGGAAAATGATAACCTGATTTCTAATAAAGTTTTTTTTTTTTTTTTTTTTACTTTCAGAGTTATTTGAAAGACTCACTCATGAGGCTGTAACTTATCTGAAATGACTTTGGACTTCTGAATTTTACTCACTTCCCAGATAATTGCTTAGCTCTGTGGTATTCTACAGCTTAGAAATTCCATCTTCGAAAATGAAATGGGCAGAGCTGCACAGGCTCAAAGAAGGCACCCAAGAGACCAAACAGATTTTCAGAACTACATGAGGTGGGTAGTTTCCAGAAATACACTGCCATTTCTCCTGTTCTTTTAATAATATCTAACTGAGAGAATGTATTTCTGGAAGTATATAATATAGTCAACTACCTAAAGGGATTCATAGAAGTTTTGGACTTCCTGCTGGAAATTGCCACCTTACAAGTTTTGCATTGAGTTCACTTGGATTCAGCAGTACATCATTCCAAAGAAAGGAAGAATTTATATTCAGTATCCACAAATGATGACAAAACACATGCAACTACAGGTGGACCAAGCCTAGACTTCAATTGAAACCAAATGTTTTGACATTTATCTGTTCTGTTAATAAAGTATACTTGTCACACCTAACCTCATAGCTGTAAATCCAGTGTGAAACACCACAACAAGGAAATAGAAATGATTCACTCAAATCTATATTAATAAAGTTACATACAACCACAGTAGTATTCGGATTTAAAATTTTTAAGCTCATTGAAATGAGTGGAAAGGCTCAATTGACTTCAATAGACTCTGGATCAGTCCCAGTGTGCTGATGGCTAGAGAAATCCTGAACAGTCTGAAAAAAAATTCAAGACATCGATAACACAGGGAACAACAAATACACTATCATTTCATTCTCCTCCAGGTCTCAAAATTAACTGTGTGGAACCACTGCCAGTTGCGGACACTGGTGTTCATTTTATATTTCTGGCTTTTCTCCCTTTTATCATCTCATGGGATATAAAATGGGATTGAGGATATGAAGGTAGAAATTACCACTTCTGATGTAGAAACCAAATTTAACAGCTTGATGGGATTAAATCTGGGGGGCCAGAATATTAAAGGAACTAGCATATGAATTTGAGAGTCCATTAGCAAGGACTTTTAAAGAACCTATAAAGTCAGGGGCTATACTGTACGACTGGATACTTGCCAATGTACGTTGGATTTTTAAGAAAGGGAAAATAAGTGATCTGGGTAACTACAGGCCTGTTAATCTGATTTCAGTAGCATGTAAGGGCTTTGGAAAAAAAATTGAAAGTGAAAAGTTGTTGGAGACATAGAAGTTAACAGTAATTGGGATAAAATACAACATGGCTCTACAAAAGGTAGATCATGTTAGACCAACCCAATCTCCTTTTTTGGGGACGTAACATTTTTAGGTAAAGGGAATGCAGTGGATCTAATGTACCTTCATTTTAGTAAGGCATTTGATACAGTTCCGCATGGGGGCATATTACTTACATTGGAAAAATGGGGATTAATATGAAAATCAAAAGGCGGATAAAGAACTAGTTAAATGAGAGACTACAGCCGGTCATACTGAAAGGTAAACTGTCAGGCTAGAGGAAGGTTACTAGTGGAGTTCCTCAGGGATCAGTACTGGGATCAGTCTTATTAAACCCTTTTATTACTGAGCTCAGCACAAAAAGTGGGTATGTGCTAATAAAGTTTGCAGATGACACCAAGTTGGGAGGTATTGACAATACAGAAAAGGATCAGGATATCATATAGAAAGATCTGGATGACTTTGTAAGCAGATCTTGTAAACAGAAATAGGATGAAATTTAATACTGGGAAGTACAAGGTCGTGCATTTAGGGACTACTAATATGAACTTTCCATATAAGCTGGGAATGCATCAGTTGAAAGTGACAGAGGAAGAGAGGGACCTGGGCTTACTGGTTGATCACAGGAAGACTGGAAGCCACCAATGTGATGTGGCCATGAAAAAAGCTAATGAGGTCCTTGGATGCATCAGGTGAGGTGTTTCCAAGGAGGTGTTAGTACTGTTATTCAAGGCACTTGTGAGACCTCTTCTGAAATACTGTGTGAAACTCTAGTCCCCCATATTTGAGAAAGATTAATTCAAACCGGAACAGATGAAGAGAAGGGCTACAAGGATGATTCAAGGAATGGAATACCTACCCCAAGAGAGGAGATTTAAAGAGCTTGGCTTATTCACTCTAACCAAAAGAAAATCGAGGAGAGATATGATTGCTGTGTATAATATGTCAGAGAGATAAATATCAGGGAGGGAAAGGAATAACAAATTCTGCACCACTGCGGACACAAAAACTAATGCATTCAAACAAGTCATCAGGAAGTTTAGACTTGAAACTAAATGCAGGTTTCCATCCATCAGAGGAGTTACATTCTGGAATAGCCATCCAAAGGGAGCAGAATGGCCACACACAAAAAATCTAGCTGGTCTCAAAATTGATCTTGATAAATTCACATAGGGGATGGTATAACTGGACAACCTAGTTTGACAATTGACTGATCTCTAGCTCATGGTGGCAGATAAGCCAATGGGATGATTGAGGAGATGGTTCTGAGTTATTACAGAAAATTAGAATTCTTTTTTGGGTGTCTGACTGATGAGTCTTGCCTATGTGCACAGGGTTTAACTGATTGCTATACTGGGGTCAGGAAGGAATTTTCCCCCAGGGCAGAACAGCAAAGGCTCTGGGGATTTTTCACCTTCCTCTGTAATGTGGGGCATGACTCAATTGCTGGTGGATTCTCTGTACCTTAAAATGTTTAAATCATGATTTGAGGACTTTAGAAACTTAGTCATAGCTTAGAGGTTTGTTGCAGGAGGGTGTGGCAGAGGTTCTGTGGCCTGCATTGTGCAGGAGGTCTCCTAGCTGAACATGTTAGTCCCTTCTTAGCTTGAAGTCTATGGAACGGACTCCCCTCACTCTAGTATAAAAATTGATTACTAATAAGATGAACCAGTTCATACAGAATTCCATGAGCGCATGTTCTCAGGACCTTGCTGAACACATCTGCACGTAGTCAATTAACTGGGTCTTCAAATTACTCTCCCCTCCTCCCCTCCCCCAATAGCAAAAGTATAGTGGTTCCTCAGCATGTTCAAAATCCTTTTCTTTCCCCCTAAGCTCCAGTCCACCTTAACAGCAGCAACCACATTCCAATCAATTTGGTGAGATGAACGTTATTTACACTTCAGTTTGCACCTTTTTGTAAGATTTCATGAGAGAATAAATCGACACTTCCAGGAATGGTTGTGCATGAGGAAGTCTGGGGCTGTTAAGCAAAGGTGTTAGACACGTATGGGAATGTATTAGTAAGGATTGCACCTCCAGCTCTAGAGTTCTAAGTGACAGTGAGAGCATAAAAGAGAGCAGGATGGTGAGGAGAGATTAATTACATGCAACTTTTTCTTCTTTATCACAATCTATTTGATACTGTCATGTAAAAGATCAGTATCTTGTCACCTAGAAAAACAAGAGACTTGGCCTCAGAGAAGTAACTGCAACTTACTGCGTAGAACATATTAATATGATACTTAACACAATAAGGCCAGATAATTCACAATATCCAACATGTTCCAAACCAAAAATTTATTGAAAAGGTTCTTAAATAGGGATTTATCAAAATTTGCTGGGATAATGGGTAACTGCTGGCAGTATTATATGCAATATGCAATTTATTTGCATATGTTCCAGACAAAAGGATTCATTAGAAATCTGAACCAAATAATACAGTAAAATATCTTGTTAATCCTTTGATGTCGGTGCCTGCTTACATCATAAATGACTATGTCCCAAGAGGTTCTGAACCCCTACATCTGTGAAAAAAATCAGAGAGTGTGTTAAAAAGTGCACAGTACCTCTATGGAATTACCTCATACAGTTCAGCCAACAACCTCCATTAAAATCAATGCTAGTTGTGCAAATACATCTCATGTAGCCCAATGGAAATGTATGGGAAACAGGAATTTACAGTTCCCAGAGCTGAAGCTGGAATCACATGAGGATTTGGTACAGGCATAGATAAATTCCATACTTGAACTGTATCATCCTTTTTCTGAGCAGCAGACTGAGTAGCAGAAATCAGTGGAAAAGAAATCAGTAATGCTGAGTCACCATGTATTCTAAATGCAGTTTTTAGTCTTTTACTTTACATAGTCCTGGAACAGAGGTGGTCAAACGGTATAGAGGGGAAAAAATCCTGTTATCAGAAATTGCTTCCAAAATATCAGTGCCTGGCTCCCAGTGAACATCTGTCTTAAAAGCTGACTCCAGATAAAGAGATAAAAGCAAGAAGCCAACTCACTTGTTTTGCTCAGCAGGTCTCCCAAAAACCAATTCCATTATAAAAGTAACACAAAGCAGCATTTCTTTTGAGTCTGAACAGGAGTCTCTCACAAGAAAAAGAGCTTGTAACACTCTATGGTGTAACAATCACTTGGTGATGCCTGCCACAACCATAGTAATTGAATAGACACTGACAATAGGAAGAGAGAGAAAAGGACAGCCCTCTCACAACTGGATACAAAGAGTGAAGCACCAGAATTCCATGACCTAACATGATAGCTAGTGGGTTCTGCAAGTAAAACCAAAATTAAGGGCCAGATACTTGTTCTGAACAGTGGTTGTTACAACAGTTGAGAGACATGTATTATTCTACCTTTCACTTCCCTATCCCTAGAGAAAATTGGGAGTTTATTCAGACTCTAGTTTAAGGGTATGTTTGCACTTGAAAATCTGATAGCAGCATTGGTTGGCATACAAGTACTAACTTTAACATAGTTAACACAACTAAAAATAACAGCAAATGTTGCAGCATGAGATTCTTTGAGGGCTAGCAGTATCTGTACAACCATACTGCTGCATTGGCTGCGATATTTTTAGCTATACTAGCCTGATTAAAGCTAGCAGTGGTAGGCAGTCCAAACAGCAGTCACACCTCCTACTATAGTGTAGTGCACCTCCACTGTAACATTGATAAATCCAATAGGGTTCAGAGGAGAGCTACAAAAATTATTTAAAAGCATTAGAAAACAAATCTTACAGTAATGGACTCAGGGCACAAACTATTTAGCTTAATGAAGAGATGGTAAAGGGATAACAATTACAGTTGTAAGTACCTATATGTGGAACACATATTTTATGATGGGCTCTTCAATCTTGAAAAGAAAGGTATGACATGATCCAAAGGGTGGAAACTGTAGCAGGACAAATTCAAACTTCAAATAAGACCCCCCCCTTATTAAATTTGTGCGCGCGCGCATGCACGCGCACACACACACACACACACAATTACATAAAAGCTGAGAGTGATTAATTGGTATGCTTTATCAAGAGTCATGTCTAATTTATCATCACCAAAAAATTTTAAATCAAGCTCAGATTTTTTTTCCTAAAAAATCTGCTCTAGGAATTATTTTGGGGAATTCTATGACCTGTGTTATACAGGAGGTCAGACAAGATAATCTCAATTTTCCCTTCTTTCCTTGGAATTTTTGATGGCTACAGTGGTCCTCCTAGGAGACCCTTACTATGGAAGACAAGGATTGGGTGGAATAGAAAGTCAGCTACATCAGTTTCCTTCCACCCTAACACCCTCTTGAATAAGAGAAATATCCATCTAGCAGTTTAAACCTGATACTTCCCCTTTGCAATAGCAGAGCAGTGCAAAAGGCACAAGCAAGAGTAGAGAAATTGGCCTAAATTATGAACATATCAAAAATCCTGACTTCCAGACCACCACAAGGCCTACAAGCTATAAATTCTGCCCCCCTGAAACATTGGTGGCTAAACTGGCACATGGTAGGATTCTCCTATGAGGAAAAACAAAGAAAATGTTCACTGCCATCATTCCTGGAGGTTTCTGTTCAGGAAAGGCAGCTCTCAGGTAGGCCAAAGCACCACAGGATCAGGCAACCCCATACCACCAGAAACTGCCTGGGGAAGGAAAAGGAAAGCAATAACACAGCAAAAACCTAGTCAACCAAACTATACCTCCTCCTTGAGTTATGCTGCCATTGTTTCCCAGATCAGTGGGCAGGCCACAGTCATGTAAAAACTTTACATAAGAGGAAGTTTAAAGTTGATGCAGAAGGAATGAAAAAAAAAAAATCCAGGGAAGGGATTGAAAGAGATAAATGCTATGGCCAGACTAGCAGAATAGAATGGCAGTATTAAAAGAAACATTTTGCAGGGAACTGAAATGGTAGGGACGTGATGAGTCGATTTTAAAAGTTGAGATGACAGATGAACAAAGCAAAACCACATCTTCTATTTCTTTTCATTCTGGTGCTATATGGAAAAAAGTTAGAAAGATACACTGTCTGACCTGAAATTTCAAGGAGAGCATGAAACTTGTTCAACAAATTGCACAAACCATATGCACAACATAGGCCTGCCACCTAATCTATCTCAATACGTGTCTCCAATTGATCTGCTATGGGTCTAGTACTGGAGACCTAGCTAGTAGGGGTATGAGGTATTCATTGATCATGGTGATTGATCCATAGCACTGTGCCTGGAAAATTGAGCATGAGAAACAGGAAACGAGCCGATGTTTCCTAATTACAGTAGATATATTCATATGTTTTCCTTTGTATGGAATGGATTAGAGACACAGTTGCTATCCAGCATATGGACAAGTGTGAATGAACATTTTTAGAAATAACTGAGTGAACAATCAATGAGAAGAAAGTAGACAAAAGTAGATTCAATAATGTGGATTTTAACGTGAAAATGTAGCAAATAGATTTGGGCAGCCGATTGGACTAGATGACCACCTGAGATCCCTTCCTATCCTCATCTTCTGAGATTGTATCTGAGACATTATCAAGAATTTTTTAGCATTTTAATGACAGACACCAAAGATGAGGCAGGCAAAGAGCCAGGTTCACTGGAACCCTGGCCCTTCCGCTGTAAGATGGATTTACAGTTGTGTTTTGTGTCCTCCAAAGCACAAACACCTGGCAAATACTACAGAAAGAGACAAACTCTCTAAAATATCCTAACTCTCTCTATATAGTAAACTATGTCCTTGTTTTATTTGGTTTGTTTGTGTTTATTTTTATAAAAATTAGGCAGCTTAATACTTGCAGTCCATTCTGTCATTACTTTGCTGTTCGTCAACATGTCTGATACTTGGACTGCTGAACCAGAAGACTGGGGAGTGGGTTTTAACCCTACAGTTCAGTCCCCAGGAGGGGCATCAAATAGTGACACTGACACAAGAGCAGGGAAGCATAACTGGTCAAATGATTTCTGTTTGTTTGATTTTTCCAACAGAAAACATGCTTTCTGAAAAAACAAATCAATCAATCAATAAAATTAAATAAATTTTCCATCAAGAAAGTTGAAGTGACTGAAAGGGTTCTTTCATTTTCCTGTGGAATATGAAATTTCTAGAAACTTCCAGATCCACTTTCACCTCAGATTCCTCCAAAAGAATCATACCTCTCCCAGATGTGAGAAACCGTGCAGGTCTGCTGCACTCAGCTGTCAGAAACCTTCTGTACCCCACACCACAGGAAGCACATTCAGCTCCTTGCCGTAGCTGCTGAACTATCCATCCCATAAGCTTCTTCATGACAAGTCTCTCACCATGCCCAGAGATAAAATTACTTTGAGTTTGGTCTCCAAGGTTATTAAATAAAGTGTCAGCCACTATCCAGTACTGGTCATTCTTTTTTCATAGTAGCAGGAAGGTGACATCCACAGACACTGCACTGATGATTTCAGGGCTCTTGACCTACAATGTATTGATTTTTAATTAACAGCTACTACAATAGAACTTCTAAGTTACTAATACCACAGTTATGAACTAATAGATCAGTCACACACCTCACCTAGAACCAGAAGCACACAATCAGGCAGCTGCAAGAAAAAAATGTAAAGCAACTACAGTACAGTACTGTCTTAAATGTATACTACTAAAAGAAGTAAAGGGAAAGTTTAAAAAAAGGTTTGACAAGAAAAGGAAATTGTTTTTGTGCTCATTTTATTTAAATTAAGATGGTTAAAAACAGCATTTTTCTTCTGCATAGTTATGTTTCAAAGCTATATTAAGTCAATGTTCAGTTGTAAACTTTTGAATGAACCATAACATCTTATTAGCTATGGCTACACTCAAAAATGCTAGTTTGCATTAGTTCAAATTAACTAATTTAAACTAAGATGACAATTTGAATTAACTAATTCAAAATAACATGTCCATACCTAATTCAACCTAGCACATCCATGCAGGCACTTGCTAGATCAGATTAGGAGGGGTGCATTCTGGGAAATGTGCTAACATGGCACCTGAAAAGGGTCCAATCCCCTGGTCAATTCTAGAAAAAGAGGATCTGAGCTCAGCCCTGTGCCCGGCAACATGCAGAAAGAGGTGGTCATGGACCACAGTCTCTTCATTCTATGTGCCAGGGGGATGCTCGACACTTGCTATGCACTGCCCAGTGGTCTCTCAGCAGGAGCACCCTCCTCCTGGACCCCGACAGCACAGATGCAGACAGCAGCACCAGCACCACATGGGCCCTGCAAGCTGCCATGCTGACAATGCCCTCCATGCCCCATCGCATCTGGGTACTGGAAACCAGCAGTGATGACCAGTGGCTCCAGAATTTCCAGATGAACAAGTGGACTGTCTTCAAGCTGTTCCACAAGCTCACATTGGTCCTGCAATGGAGGGACACCTGATTCAGACCCAGCCTGCCTGTGGGCATCATGATCTGGAAGATGGCAATCCCAGACTCCTACTGCTCTGTTTCCCACCATTTTGGCATCGGCTAGGCCACCATGAGGGCCACCTTCCTGCAAGTCATCAGGGCCATCAACTGGGTTCTGCTAGCCCACCATGTCACCCCAGGCAACCTGCAGAACATCGATGGCCTCACCGCACTCAGCTTCCCTGACTATGGGGGCATCATGGACACCACATACATCCCTGTCCAAGCCCTGGAACACCAGACCATGGACTACAAAAACCACAAGGGCTACCACTCCATAGTCTTGTTGGTCCTTGTGGACCACTGTGAGCTCTTCACAAACATTTATGTGGGCTGGTTGGGGGGGGGGGGGAACATGATGCCGGCATCTCCAGGAACTCTGCCCTGTACAGGCGTAGGCAGGTGAGCACCTTCTTCCCCCAACACATCATCACCCTCAGGGACATGCAGGTGGCTCTTCTCATGGGCGATGCTGCCTACCCATTGCTCCACTGGCTCATGAAGCCCCACAACACAAACCTGGGTGCCAGCAGGGAGCTCTTCAACTAAAAGCTCAACAGATGCCACCTAGTTGCATGGCATGCCTTCGGATGGCTCAAGACATGCTTGAGGTCCTGCCTGATGTGTTTGCATCTCACTGAGCCCACCATCCCTGAGGTTGGTGGTGCCTGCTGCTTGCTCAACCACCTTCTCAAGCTGCAGGGGGCAAGGGTCCCCCATATCTGAGAGACTGAAGCCAAATGCCCCGCTGGGCAGTTTGAGCAGCCCGATGCCGTGCCCGAGACACAGCAAGCCCAGTAGGGAGCAGTCAGCATCCAGGAGGCATTGAAGAGCCACATCCTCAGTGAGGAACACAGAGGTGGGCCTACCACCAGCCACCCTCACCTCCCCACCTACCTCCCCATCCCCAAACCAATAAAACCAACAAGACAAAAGATAAGTGTCACAGAGTTTTATTTACAGGGGGTTCGGGGTGAGCAGGGGGACAGCGATTGGAGATGGGGAAGTTGGGGGCATGAGTGGAAGGAGGAGGTTCAGGGGGTGAGGAAGGTCAGGGTGGAGAGCCTGGTGATAGTGCACTGGGGGAGGCGGGTCCCAGGCCAGCACGCATCCACCCCAGATCCTGGGGCACCGGCAACAAAGGACGCCAGGTTCCAGGGCAGCAGCACCTTCAGCCTGCCGAGGGAAAAGGCACTCCTCCAGCCTCTCTGGTATGTCTGCCTGGCACTGAAGGGTGAGGCTCTGGACCTCCAGAGCATTAATCTGCTGTTCCATGAGCTCCAGGAGGCACTGGAGCATCTCCCAGTCGGCCCTCTGGTGGACATCCAGCCTCTCCCGCCAGGCTTCCAGGCATGCCTCCAAACACCTCACTGAGGTGGACCAGCTTCCCCATGTGCTTGTTCCACAAGCACGGCATCCTCCTCCTCTGCCTGGTCAGGGCTGGTGGGGTCCCGGGAGTGGCGCATGGCACGGGTGGCAGAGCTGCTGGAAGGAAGCAGAGTACAGGATCCCTCCCATTTGCTAGCTCGCAAGTGCAGTGTGCAGCCTGATAGCAGCTGCTGTGCTGACTGTTCCCCTGCTTCATAATCCCTGTCCTTTGGGACAGGGCCACCAAGGTACATGTGGCCATGCTGTGCTGCCCCGGTCAGGTGCGGTGCCACTGTGGTGAGGTGCACACAGCCTTGCCCCTGGGGTGTCTCCGGAGGCCATGTGCCAGCGGTGTCGGCTGTCTGCTGCCTGCCCTTGACCCTCCCACCTATGGTTCTCCACACCTTCCTCTGCTGACTGGCCCCCGCACCACTGGGGTCTGGTTCCCTCTCGCCACCTGGTCCCCGGTCCCTCTACCCCATTGGAGGGCCTCTATGCACCTCTGTCCTTGGGACCCTGCCTGTCTGTGGGCCATGTTCCCCCACAGTGCCTGTCCCACAGGCATTCCCAGCCCTGGCTGCAAGGAGGGAGGGAGCACTCATCAGCAGGCGCTGTGGGTGTCCAGCATGATGTCCCCTGTCCTGGATCCTTCTCAGTGGGGTGGAGGGGCCTGCTCCCCCGCTGACAGTATGGCCTCTGCAGGGGGCCGGGATGAGCTCTGGGCTGGCGGTTGGTCTGCTCCAGCACCATAGTTGTCCACCGAGACCTCCTCCTCATCATTGCCCATAGAGACATGCTAACAGATGTCGATGGTGTGGGCTGGGAGCCCAGTGCTCTCACCCATCAGGAAGAAGTGGAGCTCCTTGTAGTAGGGGCAGCTGGTGGTGAGAGCTGCCCCCCAGCACTGTCTGTCCTCCAGGGCCCTGTGATATTCCTGGCAGAGGCCTTGGATTTTTATCCAGACCTGCTCTGTGTGTTTTGCCTCCTCTTTGCCAGACCCTGGGAGATCCAGGCATATATCTCCCGCTTCCCGTAGCTGATCTGCAGCCAGGAGTGCACTGCCTCATCCCCTCTGATCTCCAGGAGGGCAAGGACCTCATCATGAGCCCAGGCTAGAGCCCTCCGTCTCTGCTGGCTGCTGGTGCTACCGTCAGCCATGCTTGTGCAATAGGCTGTCCTGCCAGGGTCTGTGCAGTAAGGTGGGAGGGGCATTGCCTACCGCAGGCTCTTGCTGGTGACAAGCACCCTGGGAAAAAGGTCAGGATGCCATTTAGTTCAAACTAGTCGGTTTGAACTAATGCACCACACACCAGGTTTAGTTTGAACTAATATGTTTGAACTAGCCACTAGTTCGAACTAACAGGTGGTAGTTATTAATCTGAACTAACGAGAACCTGATGTGGACTGGGACTTAATTAGTTTGAATTAAGCCTCCGTAATTCGAACCAACTTGCCAGTTGAGACATAGCCATTCAGTTATAACCCTTTCAGATTTCCAAACAATCTCTACTCCCAAAGTGTTTGTAACTCTGGGGTTCTACTATATAACCATATTTCTTATGTAAAATATCTTATTCTCTGATGCTCTGAGAATTAAGTTCTTGGGCATTAATGTAATTATAGTGTGACCATTGTAGATTCTGTTGTACTGTACTTCACAGGTTTTAAAAACATCCTTAGCATTAACTAGCTTCTAACTTTTTGACCTGATTACTTAGTGTTACTGCAGATAGCAAATTGCTAATAACAAATACACTATCTTATACAAGTTGCACAATGTTATTTTATGCATATTATGATGATGCACTAATATTATCCAGTTATATTACACTGGCTCCCAAAGATGGATGAGGGCTGTTCTGTGCTTGGTGCTCTATCTGTTAAAGAAACACTCCCTTACAATCCACAATACAAACATAATAAAAAGTGATAAGAAATGGATGTAAGTACACATTGGAAACATATAATGGGTCTTAAATGCAAATCCACACCAACACATTGCCTGTGTATAGGGTTAACCAGAAATAGTAATAAACACTTCATTAAACATATGTATCAGTTGATGAATATATCTGACTGACATTCCCTACTTAATATTGTCACAAAAGAAAATATTAAGATCGAAGAATTCAAGAAAGAAAAATAATACAACAAAATACTATAAGCAAAGAATGGGTCAGAGTTGAGCTTGTTTCTGATAAAATATGTATTGCTTTGTAATTTAAAAATAAAAAGATGAGACTCTGCTGCATTTCTTGCCAGAGGAAGAGGTGTTTTCCTAGGAGGTAGACATTTTGAGAGGTTGCTCCAAGTCATGGAGGCCCATCCAAGCTGTTTATGAGGAAGAGTTGCCACTCGGAATCCCTGTGGTGCTTTGTCATTATCAACTGCATAAAATTATGATGTTCCTAATCTTTCTTTTCCTTTTATGTGCACAAGTTTTGTAAATGAAGTTATAGGTAACTACATTGTTGTCACTGAGCTATTTGGTTAGATTATCAAAAATTTTGCCCATAAGTGACTCAAAATTTTGAAAGCATCAAATGTGGGAAAGAGTAATAGATCAATTCACCCTTCAGACAATTTCTAACAAGCTCCCAGTGGTGACATACAAAGAAAAGCAGAGGAGAGTTAAGATTTTACATATGTGAGGAAGGAAACGTAAAAAGTGAAAGGGTGTCTTTAGCTAAGCAGCTGTATTCCACTGGATGGCATAATCCAAGGAGTGAGAAAGGCACAGATTGGTAATATAATATAAGCAATTAGTTCTGGCAGCTTCAAAAGAACTGGTGAAGCAGAAAAATCAGTCTAAGAACTAATCTGTAACTGCACAAAGCAATGTCTTGATAACATATCTGAAACATGGCAGCTCAGACAGACAGGATAGAAGTGTTTTATAGATGTCTCTGATAACTGACATCCACAAATGACTCGAGGCCAGGTCAAAACTACACAATTATTATTCAAACAGCCAAGAGGAAAAAGTGAATGAAGCTTTTATTTGGAAGGGGAAAAAATGTGTTCCTAAAGATCAGTGGCTGAGAAATATGGCTTTAAAATTTTAATTTTGAATAGAATTTTCACAGAAGAGGAACTTATATGCATTAGGTTCAACCCTGAAATACACTAAGCATTCTGGCCCCCATTCACAACATCATTTAAGCATGTGCTTAACTTTAGTAATGACACTAAGTGTAAGCCATAATGTTCATGATCAAGTTTTATTATTTTAACTTTAAGGTTACGATTAGATCAGCAACAACCCCATAGCCAGTGGAGCTTAGTGGAGACAGCACTCGATGATGGCTCAGGAGACCTTGGTTCTATTTCCAGATCTGACACTGCCCTTCTTAGTTATCTTGTGCAGGTCACTTTACTTCTGTGTGTGTTAGTATCATTTCCCCCATTTTACAGATAAACTCTCTCCTTTGTGAAGTGCTTTGAGATCTACTAATGGAAAGTACTCTACATAAGACCTACATATTATTAGGGGAATGGTTATACCAGTATAGAAGTACTTACAGCAGTACAGCTTATTTCGCTGTGGGAAATAAGAATCATAGAATCCTAGGGTTGGAAGGGACCTCATAGGTCATCTAGTCCAACCCCCTACCAGAGGCAGGACCACTCCCACTAAACCATCCCAGTCAGGGTTTTGTCCAGCCGGGCCTTAAACACCTCCAAAGATGGAGACTCCACCACCTCCCTTGGCAGCTCATTCCAAGGCTTCACCACTCGCATAGTAAAAAAGTTTTTTCTAATATCCAGCCTCGACCTCCCTAACCGCAACTTGAGACCATTGCTCCTTGTTCTGTCCTCTGTTACCACCGAGAACAGTCGAGCTCCATCTTCCTTAGAGCATCCCTTCAAGTAGTTGAAGGTTGCAATCAAATCCCCCCTCAATCTTCTCTTCTGCAGACTAAATAAGCCTAATGCTTTCAGTCTTTCTTCATAGGGCTTGTGCTCCAGCCCTTTAATCATTTTGGTTGCCCTCCTCTGAACTCTCTCTAGCATGTCCCTTTCCTTTTTGTAGTGGGGAGCCCAAAACTGAACACAGTATTCTAGATGTGGCCTTACCAGTGCAGAATAGAGGGGAATGATCATATCCCTTGATCTGCTGGTAATACTTCTTTTGATGCAGCCCAGTATGCCATTGGCCTTTTTGGCCGCAAGAGCACACTGCTGACTCATATCTAGCTTCCCATCCACCATGACCCCCAGGTCCTTTTCTACACTGCTGCTACTTAACTGAATGTTTCCCAGCCTGTATCAGTGCATGGGGTTTTTCCATCCCACATGCAGGATTTTACACTTGTCCTTATTGAACTTCATAAGATTTTTATTGGCCCACTGTTCCAATTTATCTAGGTCTCCCTGAATCCCGTCCTTGCCCTCCAACGTGTCTACTGGTCCCCCCAGCTTGGTGTCATCCGCAAACTTACTGAGAGTGCAGTCTATTCCATCATCCAGATCATTGATGAAAATGTTGAACAGAACTGGCCCCAGGACCGACCCCTGGGGCACACCACTCGTGACTGGTTGCCTGCTAGACGTGGAACCATTGATTCCTACATGCTGAAACCGTTGATCTAGCCAGTTCTCTATCCACCTTATAGTCCACCTATCCAACCCATACTTCCTTAATTTGCCAATGAGAATGCTGTGGGAAACTGTATCAAAAGCCTTGCTAAAGTCAAGGTATATCACATCAAATCAAGGTATATCACATCAGGGTACCTTAGTAACCATAAAGCTGTATCCAGACACTATAAACTATACTGATTGAAAACCACCCTCTCAAAAAACAAACAAACAAAAAGATAACTACCAATTAAGGCTATTCTACGACAATTTTAGAGCACAGATCTAAGACCTTTCAGTGTTTGTGGTCCCAGATTAAAGTGATTTGGGGGTTTCCCTGCAACCATCTCCACACAGTGTCAGTCAAGGAGAGAGTTAAGGATGTTTTTATGGTTAAACTGTGCATTCCCTTAGCTAAATATATTTGACTTTCTTTAAAGTTTGACCTTAACTCAGTATGCTGGGTTTGTAATTTTTGGTTCTATTCTAAATTACGACTCTGATCCTTACTTTCATCTTAACACAGTTTTTGTCTAGGAACTTTCTTTTTAATTAATAATTTCATATATTAACATTAAACAACAAACTCAGAGAAAATGTTACTGTTACCCTGCAATATTTCTAAAGATTTGAGAGATGACGTATCATCCTTAAATAATTTATTAAATATCAACCTCGATGGCTAGATTCACCGGTGTGCTCTGTAGCTTCATCCCCACTTTGGAGCAGCACAACACACACAACCCAGTTAAACTGACTTCATATCAGATTTATTTATTAGAACAGAGCAGGAAAAAGCAGCTAAAGTATTGTTGTCCCTTTTTGACTCCATGGTTTGTCAAAATTGAGAGCCCTGGGGATGTTCCAATTGGAACTACAATCTGGGTATTCACTTTTATGCTACCTAATTTATTTGCCAAGAACATATGACGTCTTGTTTTTCTGATCACAAAAGGAACCAAGAACACAAGGCATAATTTTTAAGTGTACAGTTCCCAAGCCTTTTTAGCCAACACCAGACCCAAATAGCTCTCCTTCTCTAGCTTTTCCCAGGGTCACACTGCTTCCACACTCTGGCTTTATTTCTTCTTTTCTTCACTCTCTCTCTCTCTCTCTCTCTCTCTCTCTCTCTCTCTCACACACACACACACACACACACACACACCACTCTTCAGCTAAAAGGCCCCCTGTGGGTTCCCGCACACTGTGTGTCTTAGGGACGGGTTTATGCTTATAGTTGTTAATTGAATGGTGACTTCACACCTATCAATCTCAACAGGTTTTTAACTTAACCCGCAACAAACCTTGTAACAGTATATTCCCCAGTTTTATTTCCACCTGCACATTACATTCACCTGCTTGCACATAAACAAATATGCATGTATACACACCAGTTCCCACCTCTATTCTGTTCTTTCTTGAGTAGATCTGATGAAATGGTGAGGTTTTGAAAATAAATGTTTAACATTCATGGGGTTTTTGTCACTAATGTTCCTAACTGAAAGTTCATCTGTTGGCAGAAACTGGTGGCATAAAATCTGCCACAAAGAACTGCATTACTGCTTAATGGCCACCAAATCCTTTTGATCCCAATGAGAATAAAGCTAAACTGCCCCTCTGATGTAAGAAGGCATAGTCACTCAGTCCCTTTGAGACCAATACAAGAGAATCTTGTATATAAGATTTCAGTGAGTTTTAACAGAAATGAAAATTCAAAGGCTTCTGTTACTGAGAGCATCATGGGACAACAAATGTCTGACAGCATAGTAAATGTCTTAAACAACATTTTTTAAACTAATCAACCAATTTTCTTGTGAATTCTATGAACATCAATTCTATACTTAAAGACTAAGTGTTAATTTGGGGAAGTATATTCACTACTCTTCATATGTAACAAAGTGACTGCATCCCTTATTTAAGTACAACTCAGCCCAACCTTAACTATGGAAATATGATTCTTACTTCAACACCACCGTATTTTAAAAGGCTATCCTGTTTTTCCATTACTAATTAGAGAGAAACACAAGAACTGGTTCCAAAGATTACTTCAAAGATCTGCTTAAAACACATCTGTTTTAAAACATTTCTCAGACAATCACCAAAGGTTTGGTCTTTTGGAACAGATTAATTGCTTACTGTGGGGAAAATGAATAGACATTGACTTATGAGCTCTTCTTATCCTTATTTTACTGACACTAAGCATACAGGACCAAATTCTGCTGTTTGATATGCTCATACATTTTGTACTGAATTTAATGAGAACTGTATACACATAACTAAGAATTGAATATGACTCAGTGTTCCTATTAACGTTTATATTGAGAGTAACAAAATGTGCGTAGCAGTAGAAACATTTTCAGAACTACAACAAGAAAACAGTACCATCTACAGATTCCAGCTAGATTGTCTGGTCATACATGTCCCCACCTGCGCTGCAAAAATTTGTGCATTTTAACTCTACATTTGTTACCTAAAAAAACCTTATCACATCCTGGTTCCATATTGTCAGTGGCACCCCCTTGCATTTAGTTTCATTCCTTTCTCTAAGTTCACCCATCTTCGAAGCATCTGAGGAAGTGGGATCTTCTCCCACGAAAGCTCATGCAAAAAATAAATCTGTTAGTCTTAAAGTGCCACACAACTCCTTGTTGTTTAGTCATTTAACACAAAGGAAGCTATTTCAAACAATTATATCTGAAAGGAAGTTGTGCTTCTGAGACCATAGATGAGACAGTATTGTACTGATTAAAGCTAATTAAAATATGAGATTTAACCCTGTTCTCTGCATGAATCATTTGCAAACCAATACTGATTTTTGAACATTAAACTAATTATTCACAAATAGACACTAAAGAGTGTGAAAGAACAAATAACTTTGTTTATTCAGATATTGACAAATTTTCCGCACTGGCTATTCACATTTATTAATTGCTTAGGTTACATCACATAGTTTCTCTTCCTGACTGAATGAAATATTTTTATGGGGGAAATAATGAGTACCAGACAATGATTAAATGAAAGACGAGCACTTATTTGTGGAAGAATAACCTCGTATACATTCAAATGGGTGTTCACACAAAGAACGAACACCGTACAAGCAAAAAAGTTACCAAATAATAATAAAACTGACTATGAAAATTATCAAAGGAAATAGTGGCTTACAATTCAAAGAAAATTGTGTTTGCATCATTGAACTGACTTTAGCAAAGACTCCCCATCTTCTCTATTCAATTGCCTTAAGCAAAAAGACATTCAGCATCCCTATTCAAGTAGGCATTTTAAGAATGTTTTAAGGTCAAACATACTTGAGCACTTTTTTAAATCAAGGTTTCAGTTATTTGGGCCTTATTCACACTAGGGATAAAAAAAAGGTGGGTTCATGTCAGCTAACATGCTAACACAACACAAAATCCTAGTGGATACAAGTTTGTAGCTTTTCTGTGAGTCTGCAAATTCCAGTGAAGCAGCACCCTAAGTTCAGTGAGGTACTCTAAACATGATATACTACAATGAATTTATTAGTTTCAGATCTTTGCCAATTCTCCTTAGTGCCATAACTAATTGTATGTGCAAATACACTCTCACTTTGGCAATGCCGTGTGGAAACACATCTATATTAGAAATATAAAATTTCATGATACTAATTGCCTATGTGCTTACACAATGTTTCAATAGTAATTAAGGGAGGTTCTGTTTCAGTGACTGTTCAGCTGTGGTTTCTGTTCATTTAGGTCTTTTTTTTTTTTTGGTGTAGTTCTGTTACTTATATTTGAATAATTACTGTAGTGCCACAAGTAAACATTCAAAGTACCATGAAATGCAAGTTCACCCCCATTGCTCACATAGCAGCCCCACTAAGAACAAAGGAATTTTGGCACAATGTATCATGATATCCTTCAATTTAACACAAATTAATTAGAAGTTAACTCATGGCACCATAGTAGGTAATTACACATTTAAAACTCAACTGTAAAGTGGTTGTGAGAGAATTTTCATGTCATAACTACAATATGCTTAGTAACACAACTTCTTCAAAAGGCGTTAGCATATACAGGGGTGGCCAACCTTATGGAACTCAAGAGCCACACAAGTTGACTATTAAACCTTCAAGAGCCGCACTCAGGCATATAGTCATATACTTTTACCTACTTAATTGATTTGCTGACATTCCGCGAGCCACATTTTTCATTCAAGAGCCACATGTGGCTCCTGAGCCACAGTTTGGCCATGCCTGGTATATAACCTGTTAATTAGAAAATAGCTTTTTATTGCACAAAAATTGTGATGATAAATTCTGCTTTAAACTGTGTAATGTTTTTTCTTTTTAAAATCAGAAGCCAGTTATTTTTAAAAACTTTAGAATTTGAACAATGCCAAATTTATGAAGATAATAAAACAGTAACATCATCTAAAGTACCACATCCACAAAGTCCTATGAGAAAGTTTTCCAGCTATGTTATGCATGAATCAACTTTCAAAAGAGCCATCAGCTGTTTTATTTTTTTGCCCCTCTGCACTTCAAGGGGAACCCTCAAGTCTAGCAAACTGCAGTTAAGGTGGGACTCAAGGCAAAGATAAAAGCAGCTGTACACCATCTTCACACTACCACCAAGCTTGGGGTCACAGAGATATAAACTTGGCCTTTGGTTCATTTCAGATCAGCCTTGGGGCTAATCTAAAATCCATTAGCTGGTAACTGCCCCACAATGATTTTTCATACATGGTGAAGATTGATTGAATATGAGTTGCTGAGAGAAGCTTTTCTGGGAGCTCTAACATAAAGCACATTACAGTAGCTCTTTACCACCAAGAGATTCCCAAGGGACTTTTTCACCAGCCAGATTTATGAACCCTTTGCATCCCAAAGCAGTGCTAGGGGGCTGTAGCAGGAGATATGATCTGGCCCTACTCTTATTATTTAGGGGGCTATTAATTCCAGTCAAGGCCAAACATATCAAGTACTTATTTCCATTTAGTTAAAATGTAAGAAAATTATATCTCCAAAAGAGTTTAATAAAGTAGCTAGTGATATTCTCTTTAAAATTCAAGACATTTAAAAAGGTGTGATACACAGAATCCTAAAAGTGTTGTAAGCAGATTCCATTTAGATGAAGTGCACTTGTGCATGTCTTCTTGTGCCTATTTAATTACAGGAAAGTATCCCTACACTACAAGAGCTATATTTCAGAATTGGTTCCTGTTTCACAGTGCGAGTCTGAATTTTGATCAAATATCTATTACACCTTTGAGTGCAAAACATCTCATCACATGTCCTTTGTGGCCAGTGCCCTTAAACCCATTTTTCCTTGTATCCTACAGCAAATTTCCATCTTACATGTGTGTGTGTGTGTATATATATATATATATATATATATATTTATAAATACACACACACACACACACACACACACACACACACCCCCCATAACTAAAAAAAAATTGCTTAAACAAAACAATGTATTCTTCCATCCATCCATCATAATAGCCTTTTCAGAAAAGGCATTTTTGTAAATGTCATGAAGCAGTGGAATCAGTTATAGTACATACCATTTAAATAAAACAAAATGATTCCTGAGAGTCATGGTATTTCAAGACATAAAGGGTAAACATGCAGTTTTATTGGCTCATGGATTAATTGTCAGGTGACAACCATTAAGCAATGCAAGAACATTCTTTAGTTGCAGCTGAGACATAAATGGAAAGAAATGAGATTTTAGCATGCGTGTGTTCAATTTTCTTTGAAAATAAAAATAAAGTGTGGTTTGCAGAAAATATTTGACTAGGGAATTATGTTCTGCTTAATAAAACATAATTAAATGTGTCTCAATTTCTCCAGATGGATATTGTTTATGTAGTGGGGGAGAGAGAAAATTAATAGGAACATCAAAGATGTGCTGAGAAGTCCCCTGATTAAATATTATCTGACCTCTAAGTGCTCTTCCTCTGCATTTCCTGCCGCAATTTGGCTATTAGTCAACCTGTTAACTGTTCTGTCTGCAGAAATGCAGATGTTAGATTTATAAATATCCAAATCAGTGCACAATTTGAGCCTTCATGCTGATTTAATTGCTGTTCATAAAAGATTAAATTCACCTCTGGGACAAGCTGCTCTAGCCTACCCTTCTACCTGTGCACCATTCCAGATGTACAAAGAAACCAAAAAGCAACCACATCTCTGCTGTTGGAGATTTCTTCAGAATTCATAGAGCCAGAAAAGCCAACTACTAATTATTCCATCCCCTGAAATCACCAAGCTGCATGTTAGTAAGGGGTAACTGGACTATGCTGTGCTCTGGTTATTCTTAGATTGCCACGTGAGGATCACAGCAGCCCATAGGCTGCTCTAATCTACACTAGGTTTGGGATCAATACACAACTAGCTCCAGTATCAGTCCACTGAAAATGGCTACTTCTTTGCTCCGTTCTTAACTTTTGTGCAGAAGGTGGTTGCAAAGACCTCCACATCTCCTAAGCAGCCATGAAAGACTGGTTACACACTTTCTGAGTTACAGAAATGGCCTCTGTCACCCTGCAGAGGCCACTACTGCAGCCCATTTTGGAGGCAGATCTATGAACATAAGAATGGCTTTACAGGCTCAGACGAATGGCCCACCTAGCCCAGTACCCTGTCCTCTGAGAATGGCCAGTGTCAGATGCTTCATCAGAAATGAATAGATCAGGGTAATTTTTAGATGATCCCATACTCTGTCATCTGGTCCCAGCATCTGGCAGTCAAATGCTTGGGGACAACCAGAAGATGAGGTGGTATCCCTGACCATAATGGCTAATAGGCATTGATGGGCCTCTTCTTCATGAACTTACCTCATTCTTTTTTGAGTCCACTTATACTTTTGGTCCTCATAATATCCTTTGGCAATAAGTTCCACAGGTTGACTGTTCACTGTGTGAAGAAGTATTTCTTTATGCTGCTTCTAAACCTATTGCTTATTAATTTCATCAGAACAAACAAGGAGCTCAGTGGCACTTAAGAGACTAACAAATTTAGTGCCACCAGACTCCTCGTTTGTTTTGATGAACTAGGCTAACACAGCTATCCCTTTGGAAGTTGTCCTAATTTCATTAGGTGATTCTTGGTTATTGTATTATGTGAAGGGCCAAAAAACACATCCCTATTCACTTTGCCTCTTTTAATATTGATACAGAATTACTTCCATCATTCTGTTGACCACTCACCCAGTTATACAAGATCCTTATGTAAGTCTTCTCGGTGTGCTTTGAACTTAACTTTGGAATAATCTTTCCATCTCACATAATTTATAGATTCTTTGTGAGTATTTTCAAAAGTATAAGTAACAATACAGATCCTTGGGGGGTGGGCACCAGTATTTATTTATTTCCATTATGAAAAATAACCATTTATCTGTACTCATTTTTCCCCCTACTTTTTAACTGGTCATTGATCTATGAAAGGATCTTCCCTCTTATACCAGGACAGCTTACTTTGCTTAACAGCCTTTGTAGTTGTACCTTGTGAAAGGCTTTCTGAAAGCCTAGGAACAATCTATCAACTGGACCATTCTTGTGTCATGGACTGGCAAGTATGTTGTCTGGCCTAGTCAGAGCAGAAGTCAAATATAGTGGGTGGAACAGTCATCCAAGCTGAGGAAATAAAACCAGGAATGAACACCAGAATTAACTTCCAGTTATCAGAGTCAGGGATCCAGCCAGAGTCGGTGTCAGAAGTTGCAACCCAGAACTGGAGCCAGGACTGCTAACTGATGGTCCAAAGTGAATCTTAAGGCCAGGACCTGGAGAAGAGGCAAGGATCAAGCCTAGAGAATATAGCAGGAGCACAGTGGGAAAAGGAGCAAAGGCAGGGAAGAGCCAGGTGGAGAGAAAGAACCAGAAACAGGACTGGGTGTGGGAGGCAAGCACAAGCAATGGAGAATATTCTGAATAGGAAACAACCTTGTCAAACCTCCCGTGCCTCCTTCTAGCTTAAATAGCCTAGATGTACCAATTGGTGGAACTGGGCCATCCTCCATGCAGAGCTTCCATGGGTGGCATCTTGGCTGAGGATATAGCCCTAGCTGCTTTTCAGCCCAGCAGGTTTCAGCAAACATTGCGTGGAGACCAAGATGGACAGATGTTTGGGAACTGTCATGCCTGGGACATCTCATCCAAATTTTTTTTTAAACCATTTATGTGTTTGATGATTCTGTTCTTTAGGATCACTTCACACAATATGCCTGGTACTGAAGTTATGCTCATTGGCCTACAATTGCCAGGATCATCTCTGAAACCTTTATAAATTAGAACAGTATTGCATTAGCTACCTGCCAGTCATCTGTTCAATATTGCTTAAGTCAGGCTTTTTGTGCACATGTGCATAATTCCAGTGCTCCAGTACCCAGGAATCAAGACAGAGAAATCACAGGCACTGCTCCAGCCAATGGACAGGAGTAGTTATCCAGGAGCTCCCCCATAACCATGTATTCAGACTGCAGGTTTTAGGGATGGACTTCACCTCTTTGCTCCACCTAAATAAAGCAGAAGTACTTTCACTGAGAAGTATTTTGAATAAACTGCCTAAGTTCTTTACTGATCCTGATTGCACCATTAAAGTAGCATGCCTAACAAATGTCAAACATTTGTCCCTGTTAAAACTTTCATTAATATTTCCCTATAAGAAAACATAGGAAAGTCTCCCCTCAGGACACTCACACCTGCTAAAGTACCTTGTTTTATGTAAACAAATCCTAGGGATCATATTGCAGACACAGAGAAATCAGAAGCCAGGCATTTTTGGCAAAACACAAGTATGCATCCCCTTATGCACATACCCTGCTCCCTAGGTGAAGATTTTTGAAGTTCATCAAGAACACATTCTGAAGTTAAGTTTAATAAAAACTGCAGAGAGAACAAACAAAGGCTGTTCACAATGTGAGAAGGAACATTACTATTTTGCACTTTCATAGCACCTTTAATCATGGCATGTTAGTTCAGTAAGTGGCAAAAGAGCTAAATAACAGGTAAATATTATTAGTATTCCCATTATGTGCACTGGCAAATTTACTACTGTACTGAGAGATTTGTAGAAACACATATACTATTCTACAGTGAGCCTCCTGAAGGTTCATGTGTAGGGACTGAACATTGGATTCTGAATGTAGATGCATGAACCTCTATTGCTAGGTCCATCAGCTCAAAAGCAGAATCTAAATTCCATACACAGTCTAGCCCAGAGGTTCCCAACCCCTGACCTACTAGCCAAAAGTTGCCCATAGGGTTTTTTAAAATGGACTGAGCTCTTCTCCAAGAGTCTCCTGCCAGGTCCCAGTGCACATCTGGGAGATAGCCTGTGGCCACACATCTCCCACCCAGCCTAGAGCAAAGCTGGAAGCCAGGCTCCAGGGGCATGTCTCTTGCTGGGTCCCAGGGAAGAACTAGGTTGTGGATGTGGGTCTCCTGTTAGGTCTCAGCACGCAGGCGGGAGCAAATCTGTGGCTAACAGCCTCCTGCTGGGTCCTAGCTCACAGTTGAGAGCTGGCTGTGGTCACAGGTCTCTGTCCAGTCCAAGACAAAGCTGGGAGCTGGGATCCTGCCTGATCCTGGTGAGCAGCTGGATGCCAGGATGCAGGTGTGGGTCTCTGTTTGGGTCTCAGACCAAAGCTGAGCCCCGGGTTCAGGTCTCTTGCCCAGTTCCAGAGCACAACCAGCAGCTGGGCTGTGGGTATGGGTCTCCCACCAAGTCCTGGCACACAGAGAGAAGCTGGGCTGCAGCTGACAGCCTCCCACCAGGTCCCAGCATGTAGTGGAAAGCAAGGCTCCAGCCACAAGTCTGCTCCCAGCTTCCAGCAGGAACTTGCCTCCTGCCCACCAGCTCCCAGCCCTCCCAGCGCGTGTCGTTAATAGTCAGTGAAATGACATGAATTGATTTTAACAGTTTAATTCATTTTAATGTTAAATTTTAAAGTTTTAAAATTAAAAAAGCTTTTAAAAATAGAAGTTTTCTTTTAATTTGAAATTTTGAATTTGGTTTGCACTAAATAAAGGTTACTTTACATATGTGGAGATCTATAGTACTGAATTGTGTACTGTATATAATTACACAACACATCAGTATGTTTTTGAGTTGAGAGACTAGTGGCCCTTCAGGGTTGTAAAAATGCTATATGTGGCCCTTAAGCCAAAAAGACTGAGGACCACTGGTCTATTAGATGACACGTGATGGGGCAGTCTGCCCTACACTGGCAAAGATAGGCTTAATAGAGCCCTAAGGCGGCTATGCAGGAAGCAGCCAATCAAGGCTCAATAGGCCCATATAGAAAGAGCTGCAGGACAAAGCAGGGTCAGTTACACTCAAGGATGCTAGTATGGTTTATGGCCAAATAAAGGCTACTCTAATGAAAAAGCAACATGGAATTACAAATCTATGTCAATCAGCAGGTGAGCCTAACAAACTTTATTAAGGCAAAACACTCACATAGTTACTCAAGGAGGGAGGATACTTTGCAGGTGAAGGGAAGTTAGTATCCTGGACAGCAGTGCTGGGCAGGAACAGGGGAGCAAGAAGGCTGGCTAGCTGCTAGGACTGGCATGCTGAGGCCCTGAGACAAGGGGGAATAAAGTGGGCCATTAGGCTGAACAGCTGACTGAAGTGTCCACCAGGGAAGAAGCTATACTCTAGAACCAAGAAATCATCCCCTGCAGAAGTCAGAAAAAACATTGACAGTGACATGGTTGGAGTGCAGAAGTCATGCAGAGGACGCTGCAGCAATTGGGACAGAGGTAGATCTGAAGGGGTGACAATGGCAGGTGAGGCACCACCAGGAGAGGGCACATCAGCTAGCAAAGCTAAACACCATGATAGCCAGTGGAAAGCCCTATCATACAGCAACAGAGAGCCACAGTGTCAGTGTGGTTGATGGCCACAGAATGGGTATTCTAATAGAAAAAGGAAAACATGGAATTACAGATCTATGTTGGTTTGAGATTGACTTACTCAGCAGGTGGGTCTAACAAACCTTAACAGAAAAACTCAACAGGATTATCTCATCACTGTCACCTACAAACACCCAACAGTACAGCTTCAAAATCCCTTTGTAACAAAAATTTATAATTTTTTTAAAATCTTTTTTTATGCATCTGTATTAGTCTAATTTCCATGTTAACTCTCCTCCCACATCATCACAGGTTTTGTGCTTGGTTTAAACCAATGTTTTCCAGCTTTTTGGTTACTTTTTTCTTTTAATCACAGACATGATTAATCAGTAATTTCCTACACCAGTGCAATTCTACTTCTGCTGTTAAATGTTATCAGAACCACCTCTTGAAATCCGCCACACACTTCTGTAAAGCTAAAATATGCCTTCATTCTCAATGCTCTATTCCCTAAAAAGAGACATGAAGCACTGTGTCTACCAGTTTGCATCAGATGCAATGCCACTGAATATCAAGCAAGTGTAATGAAAATCCTATCAGCCCAAATTCAAGGGTTGTGAAGTAATTACATGCAATGCAACCTCAACAAAAGCTATCATCACAGGAATGGGGTGGAGGAGAATGTCAGAAAGGAAGTCAATATTGTGAAGAATAATAAAGCCTTTTCATTTACTGACTTCCAAGCTAAGTTATGTATAGTCAATTAGACAAGCTGGAGGAGACAGATACACCTGGACCATCTTCTGTTTGTTTTAGGCTCTGTGTAAGCTCAGAAGCTTGCCCCTCCTTCCCATAGAAGTTGGTCCAAGAAAAGATATTACCTCACTCTTTAATAACCAGTGACTGATACTGCTGCAATAACACCACATACATATATTCAGTCAAACATATGATTAGATTTGTAAACAAAGTTGCTTTGTTCTAGGTTCAGGGTAACCAATAAGCACCTTCTGAAAGTGGAGCTCAATTCTCATTGAAAGCAGAAGAAATCTAACTAGACTAGGAAAGAATGACCCCCTGCATTCACAGCGGTTTTTTTAATAATAGTTTCTTCTGCCTCCCTTCCATCAATGTACTAGTTAGGTCAACTCTGTTTCAAGAAAGCAAGAGAGCTGGTAGAAAATGAGGTGTTCTCATGCTATTCTGTAGAGTCACTGAAAATGTTTTCAGCCAAGCTGCTTTTCTAGCTAAGTTGTTTTCAAAGGCTATGTCTACACTTAAATTGTTAAATCGAGTCAACTGAAATTGAACTAATTAAATCCAATTAATAATCATTAAATCAAAATAAGTTAAATCAAAATAACATGGCTCCACTAGAAACCCAAACTGAACTAGCATGTCCATGGACAGGATTTGCTAGTTCGATTTAGGAGAGGGGCACCATGAGAAGTGTGGCAACATTGCCTCCGGGAAGGGCCACTCCCCCAGCCAATCCCATAAATACAGGGTGTGACCTCAGCCCTCTGCCCATGTTGGCTGGCAAGAGACTGAGGGAGGAGGTTATGGATTGAACCCAGCTCTCACAGCATGCCTAAGCAGTGCCCAGCCCCCCCCCCCCGCCTGTGAGGTGACCTAATGCCCTGAAGCACACTGCTCTTGGACCCTGACAGCGTTGTGGCATACACCAGCACCACCACCATGCTGGCCTGCAAGCTGTCACAGTCACCCCGTTGCCCTCAGTGCCCTGTCAATTCTGGGCAAGCAACACCAGCTGGGACTGGTAGGAGCGAATAGTCTTCACCACCTTGGACAATAAACAGTGGATCCAGAACTTCCAAACGAGCAGGTAGACCTTCCAATAACTGGTCTGTGAGCTCACCCTGGTCTTGCAACTCAGGGACACCCTCCCCGTGGACAAGAAAGTGGCCATTTCCCTATGGAGGATGGCCACTCCAGAGTCCTACCAATCCATCACCCACCTTTTCAGCACTGGGAAGGCCACCATGGGGACTGCCTTCCTGCAGGTCAGCAGGGCCATAAACCAGGTCTTGCTAGCCCTCCTCGTCACCCTGGGAAACCCGCAGGACAGCATTGATGGCCTCACTGCACTCGGCTTCCCCAGCTGTGTGGGCATCTTGGATGCCACCCACATCCCCGTAAGAGCCTCAGAACGTAGCACCACTGATTACTGTGGTCATAAGACCTACCACTTCATGGTCCTGCAGGCCCTTGTGGACCACCAGGGCATCTTCACGAACAGCTATGTTGGCTGGTCAGGGAGGGTACACAATGCAGGCATTCTAAGAAACTGCCCTCTACAGGGGCTTACAGGCAGGGACCTTCTTCCCCCGATATGACATCACTCTCGGGGGCATGCAGGTGCTCATCCTCATCATCAGGGATGCTGCATACCACTCCTCCCATGGCTGATGAAGCCATGCACATGGATGCCAGAAGGGCACTGTTCAACCGGAGGCTCAAGAATTGCCACCAGGTTGTCAAGCGCACCTTTGGATGGCTCAAAGCCTGATGGAGGTCTCTTCTCACATGCCTCCACCTCACAGAGCAAACCATCCCTGAGGTTGTCAGTGCCTGCGTCACACTACACAACCTGTACGAACTGCAGGGGGAGAGGGTGGCCCTCAGCTGGGAGGCCAAAGCAGAAAGCCTTGCCAGGCACTTTGAGCACCCTGAGGCCATGTCCATTAAGGAGCGAGCCCAGTGGAGACCAGCCAGCTTCTGGGAAGTGCTGAAGGACCTGTTCCTCACAGAGGAACCATGAGGACTGGCTCTGTCACCAGGTGCCCTCACCTCCCCCACCACACCCCTGCCCTAAACTCAAACAGCCTCTGAAAGAAAACAGCTTCTGTATCCAATTGAACTTTGTGACTGATAGGGACACTACCCACTGCATTCCATTCCCCATCTCAGGAGCTACCTAATCTACCAACAGAGATTCTTTTAAGTTTAATATCTCCCACTCCAAACACAGAGTTTTCCTCCCTAACTCTACACAAATGGGGTTTTTAGAACTTCTTTAAATACAGCCATGCTTTGAATTAGCACCGGGTGTTACAGGCACTGCTGACATAAGAAGGTGTAATGCCATTGACTTCTAAATACCTTGCTCCCATTCACACCAGTTATGAATTTGGCCTCATATGTATTATTTGCAACAATGGACACCACTTAAAACCAGTCAAACTACAAGGGGAGTACCAAACTATGGTACTTTATAGTGGGTTTAATTTTTGCATATGTGCAAAGAGAGCTTTCCTTTAAAAGACAACTCAATGATATCCCAAGAAGTGCGCTGGGGAGTCCACTTGCTTTAATATGAATTAGAAATGCCAAGTGAATTTCTTCTGTGCTATAGATCAGTATCAGATGCTGCTGAATGCATCTAAGACCTGGATATTTTTAAAAATATTGCTCAGATTGGTTTGCTTTATGCTATCTACTCCTGACTCATCTGCAACAGCTCAGTGATCTTTCAGTGCCCTGAGAAAACTGAAATCCTGGTGGAAATGTACCATTGGGCAAGCTCTCTTCAATCATATTTCTTTTAAGTGTCCATGAGGACCTCAACATTCACTCTGCTAAAGTACATGGATTTTTTAGCAGAGGAGGAGGGTTGTCATCCCTGTCAAGTTTTTGCAGATGTTTAGATTCTGATCTGTATCCTGAAGGTTGTAGAATGTTGCATGAGCACTAAACCACATATTTGCCTCACTTGCTGTCATACGATCCAAGACTGAGGAAAGTTCTCAGTTAATTTTTTCTATGAGGTTAGCTCTTTGTCCCCTGTTTGTGAATTGTCTATGAAGATATTTTTAATATAAAACTTCTTTATCTGTATAGTGGATGCACTGAAAAAGCTCATTCCAGTTCTAGAAATAATACTGATTCCAACACTATTCTGCATTTTAGGACACATCACTGAAACAGATTCTCTTCCCCACCGCTCTCAAAAAAAAGAATTAATTATTTTCAAACATGCTTACTGTATTTGTTGGATGAATAATTTAAATGAACAAATGTTAGCCCTTGAACTCTTTGCAGAAGAGCTGCTACCAGTATTTATTTGTTTTTCATTAGTCAGTCACACTATGTGATCCGTTATCTGTATCACAGGACACTCCTCCCAGGGCTAGATTAACTGGTCTGGGGGCCCCAGGAGGCCCTCCATAGCAAGGTCCTCATGCCTCAGCATGGTGGCCTGTGGATGGTCTGTTGCTGGGGGGGTGGGCGTGTGACCAGAGGGCACGCCTACCATGGCCACACTTTGCCCAGTCTACCCCCGGGGGTGGGGGTGGTTGGCACACGGTGCAGTCCCCTGGTGCAGCCTGCCAGGGCAATGGGTCCTGGAAGGTCGCACCAGAGCAGAGGCCATGCCACACGCCAGCTGGCCCACCAACCCGGGTGAAGTGAAAAGGTGCTGGCTCACCCTGCCTTGCTTCCACAGGTGGACCAGCTGCCCCAGTGGTGGGGTGGAAGCATGGAGCCTGGCATCTGAGCCAAGGACCCACTGCCTCCTCAGGGCACAGCACCAGCAGGGCAGGAATGCTCTCAGCACTCCTGCAAGTCCTTTGGTACTGAGCAAGCTGGTGGGGAGGCCGTGGATCAGGTAGAGGTTTTAAGGGCTCTAGCCTGGGGCCTGCCTTTAGGCCAGACAGGGCATGGAGCTTCAGCTCCAATAGCCCCTGCAATAACCCAGCCCTGACAGTTGCTATTCTCCTACTGGATGACCTAAACTTTGAGTGCCTTTTTAAAACCCATCCTTTAACTCAGAATTCAAACAGCGCACAAAAAGAGAGCTTTTCAAAAATGTCTGTTAGAGCCCTAGGGGTACACAGAGACCTGTGATTGTTCATGCTGCTATTCGTGACACGTTTGCCTACGTGAACATTCTTGCCAGTCAAATCTCACTAACTTGAATATTAACTAATAAAATGGGGTCATAGTCAGCAGCATGTCAATCTACAGATTGTTTTCACGTGACCTTTCACAAACATTTTTCCTGCATTCACCCAATTCAAAGAGGTATTCTATCTTGCAGAACATAACATCTGCTGATTCATTTCAAGTTGCAGTCTTAATTAACTCTTTTATTCCTTTTTGACAGAATTAACACAAAAACAAGGTGTGAGAAGCAGTAAGACCAACTGAAGACCATACTATTGTTTAAGGAAAGGCTTTCTTTTTTGGTACACAAGTTTTTCACTCTCAATACTAAGCAGAAGGCATAAAACTGAGATGGAATAAAACTGCACTCTCATAATACAATCTAAGGCAAAAAGGAACTTTTGGAAAGCCTATGTAATTACCAGTACTAAATGTAGGTTCAATATTATCTTCATAAAGGATAGTAAAAAAATTGCCTAAAATTCAGTAAGTCATTAATATAATAGCCATTAAGCACAGACAGTTACAACAGCAACTGTGAAATGCCTTTAAAAATAAGTTTCCTAAAGACTGTTTAACATATTGTTGACTTGAGCATTTTATTTGTTGCCCGAGTTCTGTTGAGTTAACTGCAGCACCAACAGTCAAAACTACAGCTGCAGCGGCACACAGGGGCAGTCTACGGGGGAGCTTGAGTGGCCTCGGCTGTGGACGAGTTTTGAGGTGTTGTGAGTTCGTGTATGTGTTTGCTTGCTGTTTGGTTTTTTTTTGGTTTACTTTTCATTTTTTTCCAGTTCAGTTTGCAGGGGTTTAGTGGTGGATAGAGATCAGCTGACCTCAGTTAGGGGTGGGGCTTCCTTGCTGAGCGAGCTATAAAAGTCAGCGGCACACAGTGGCAGTCAACAGGTCTGTGAATAGGGGAGTTTGAGTCTGGAGGGGAGTGTGTGATTCTTGCACTGCTTTGCTTAGTGTAGTGTGGTGTGGTGTGGTGTATTTTTGTTTAGGCATACCAGGAATAGGGGAAGCACTATGGCAGATACAGAGGCAGCAGTGGTAGACACTCAAGCAGCTGAAGAAACAGCAAAGGAAACAGAATGTGGAAGCTGTATATGATGTATATGATCTTGGAGGGGGTACCTCCAAAGACCATCATGTGTATAAAGTGTCTTCTCATAGAGTTGATGGAGGAGAAAACTCAGGGGTTAAAGATTCAGGTGGAAACTCTCATTGAATTTAGAAGGGGGTTTGACAACTGATGGAGTAGACCAATGAGGGGGGTTTTAAGAGAAACACCAAACCTGCAGATGGAAGCAGGACCATCAGACTGTGAGGGCAGAATACCAGAAGATGAAAGTGGCCAGTAGAAGCATGTGACTGTGAGAAGTTGACAGACGAAAAGACAAGCTAGTGAAAGAGAGCTCAGAAACAAGTTTGCGGTATTAGCAAATGAAGGAGAGCAGCACACGCTTACTGAAAGTGGGAATGCAAGGAAGAAAAGAGCAGTTAGCCCTAACCAAAGAAGGGATGAGCCCTGGAAATTCCTCCCAGTAAGAACCCAGAAGGGCTCAGGAGCAGGTGCAGAGGATTGCAGAGAAAAACTGTAGAACTGAGGACTTGCAGCCAGAAAGAGGTGGGGATAGGCTAGAGAATCACGCTGTTGCCAGGAAAAGGTAAGTCTATGTGATCAGAGATTCTCTACTGAGAAGGGCAGACAGGCCTGTAACCAGATGTGATCCCGAGAATGGAAGGCTATGCTAAAATACAGGACATCGATCTGAGGCTGAAGAGCATCTTAATGGGCACGGGAAAGGATCCTCTGATTGCCCTTCATGTTGGTACAAACAATGTAGGTAGATTCTCACTGAAAAGTATCAAAGGTGAGTATGCCACACTGGAGAGAACTCTCAAGGAAAAAGGCTCAGGTGATCTTTAGTGGGATTCTGACTGTCCCTAGAGGAGGGCAACAAAGATGTGAGAAGATCCTAATGATAAACAGGTAGCTCAGGAAGTGGTGCTATAAGGAGGGTTTTGGCATGTATGGTCACTGGGAGGCATTCATGGACAGATGACTTTTCTCTTGGGATGGACTACACCTAAATAGGGAGGGAAACAAACTTCTGGGCGGGAGACTAGCACAACTGATCAAGAGTGCTTTAAACTAGGGAGTCGTGGGAGATGGTTGGGAGATGCCCGAATAATCTCTATGCCTGATATTAGTGCTGAGGAGAAGGAAAATGAAATAAGAAAGGACACAGAAATAGGGAGCAGCAAGGAGATTAGAAGGAGGGGTAGTGTAAATGCCACTCTAGCAAGATACTTTGGCTGTAGAATGACTGTGCTGAGTCAGGCAAAGAACATGAGCGAGGTCAAGCAGCAAAAACTTCACTGTTTATATACTAATGTGAGAAGCCTGGGTAACACAATGGAGAAACTGGAGGTACTGGTCGAGGAAGTGAGACCAGATATTATAGGGATAAATGAAACATGGAATAGTAGTCACGACTAGTGTACAGGTATTGAAGGCTGTATGCTCTTTAGGAAAGACGGATATAAAGGTAGAGGTGAGCAGCATTGTATATCAGTGAGAAGGTAGACTGTAAGGAATGAATCAAATCTGGGTAAAAATCACATTGAGGAAGAAAGCTACTAGAGTTTCTCTGGCGATAGTGCTTGGGGTGTATTACAGACCACTGGGATCTGATTTAGACATGGATAGAGACCTATTCAAGGCCTTTAAGGAAGTAAATACTACTGAGAACTGTGAGATTATGGGAGACTAACTTCGCAGATATAGACTGGAGGGCATGTGCTAGTAGTAATAAGAGGGCCCAGATTTTCCTGGAGGTGATAGCTGATGAATTCCTTCTCCAAAGTGATCGAACCAACAAGAGGGGATGCCATCTTAGATTTGGTACTGGTGAGTAATGAGGACCTCATAGAGGAACAGGTTGTAGGAGGCAACTTAGGTTTGAGTGACCATGAGCTCATTCAGTTCAAACTAATTGGAAGGATAAAAAAAAAAAAAGAAATAATAATAAATCTGTGACCAGGATCTTTAACTTTAAAGGGGCTAACTTTAGAAAATTAAGGGATTAGTTGAGGAAATGGACTGGAGTGAAGAACCCAGGAATGCTAATGTAATGCTTGGAATCACTTCAAATCAGGGCTGCAGGAACTATCTGAATCCTATGTTCCAAGGACTGAAAAAATTCATAGGCAAGAGCTGTAAACCAAGCTGGGTGTGGAAGCATCTCAGAAAGGTGATTAGGAGGAAGCACAGAGCCTCCAAGGAGTAGAAGATTGGCAGGATCAGCAAGGAAAGCTACATTTTGGAGGCTAGAACATGTAGAGATCAAGTGAGAAAGGCAAAAAGTCAAACAGAGCTGGACTTAGCAAAGGGAATTAAAACAAATAGTAAAAGGTTCTTTAGCCATATAAATAAGAAGAAACAAAGAAAGAAGAAGTGGAACTATTAAAAAATAAGGATGGGGTGGAGGTCAAAGATAATCCAGGCATGGCTGAATGTCTAAGTAAGTACTTTGCATCTGTTTTTAATGAGTGTGAAGATGAGCTACGGGATAGAGGTGTGGTAGCTAATGGGAATGAGGTCATGAAAGTGGAAACTACCATACCTGAGATAGAAGCAAAACTCGAGCTGCTGGGTGGGACTAAATCAGGGTGGCCAGATAATCTCCATCCAAGGACATTAAAGGAACTGACTAATGAAATTTCCAGTCCATTAGCAAAGATTTTTAATGAAACTGTAAACTTGGGGGTTTTGTTACTGACCTTGGCACACGAAGTGGTAATGTGCTAATAAAGTTTGCGGATGACACCAAGTTGGGAGGTACTGACAATACAGAGAAGGATTGGGATACCATACAAAAAGATCTGGATGACTTTGTAAACTGGAGTGTCAGGAATAGGATGAAATTTAATAACGGGAAGTGCAAGGTCATACATTTAGGGACGAATAAGAATTTTACCTCTAAATCAGGGATGCATCAGTTGGAATAGACTGAGGAGGAAGAATAGGATCTGGTAGTAATGGCTGATCACAGGATGACTAAGAGCTGCCAATGTGATGTGGCCATGAAAAAAGCAAATGCAGTTCAAGGATGTATCAGGAGAGGTATTTCAAGTAGGGAAAGGGAGGTGTTAGTGCTGATGTACAAGGCACTGGGGTAAGGCCCCATCTGGAATATTGCATGCATTTCTGGTCCCCCATGTTTAAAAAGGATGAATTCAAATTGGAACAGGTGTACATGGAGTAGAAATCCTGCCTTATGAGAGGAGACTCAAGGAGCTTGGCTTGTTTAGTGTGACCAAAAGAGAATGGAGGGGTGATATGATTGCTCTCCATAAATACATCAGTGGGACAAATATCAGGGAGGGAGAGGAATTATTTGAGTACAGCACCAATGTGGACACTAGAACAAATGGATATTAACTGTCCATCAGGAAATTCAGGCTTGAAATTAGACACAGGTTCCTAACCATTAGACAAGTAAAGTTCTGGAATATCCTACCAAAGGGAGCTGTGGGGACAAAGAACATTACTGCTTTCAAACCTGAGCTTGATAAGTTTATGGAGGGGATGTTATGATAAGATAGCCTACTTTGGAAATTGATCTTTGGTCTATGACTACTTTGCTCTATGCAAGTAGCCTAAGAAGGGAGGGTAGATGAGGTGGGTTCTGAGTTATTACAGAATTGTTTCTTGGGTGAGTGAGTAGCTGCTGAGACTTGCCCACATGCTTAGGGTTTAAACTGATCACCATATTTGGGGTTGGGAAGGAATTTTCTCCCAGGGCAGATTGGCTAGGGCTCTAGGGGTTTTCCACCTTCCTCTGTAGCATGGGACATAGCTCACCTATTGGTGAATTCTCTGTATCTTAAAGTCCAGATCTGAAGACTCCAATAACTCAGTCATATGTTAGAGACTTATTGCTGCAGTGAGCAGGTGAGGTCTTGAGGCTTGCATTATGCAGGAGGTCAGACTAGATGATCATACTGGTCCCTTCTGATCTTAGAGTCTATGAGACTACAGCACTGTTTCTGGGCTCACAAACATTCATCATGCCAAGTATGAAAAGAGAAAATACTATTAATTCAACTACATAGATCATTATGATTAAAAGTTTGTTCACAGATACCTACTTGATTGATGTTTTGTTAATCTTAAATATATCCAACACAGGAGAGAGTAAAGACAACGAGAGTAACTGACATCAGAAGGAACATTAACTATACCAATGAACACAATGTCATTTATTATGCATACAAGACACAAACATTTTTGTTGCTCACTAAAACAGTTAAGTATTTATGAAACACACACAACTATGGGAAGGCCATGAGAAAATCAGCACCGGTACTTGTGCAAATAGTATCTAGGCATCTGGAAATGGAGAGAGGGAGAGATAGGTCAAACAAAGACATGAAACACATGTGCTGCATATGTGCTAGTTGACAGCATTTCTGTAAAGGATGACAGAACTGGACAAGCTTTCTACCTCGGTACCAAACCCATATTTTTAAGTGCTTGGAACTGTATTTCACCTGGGCAACTATATCTTAGTAAAAACCAATACACAAAGAACAATATTCTTATTTTGATAATTGTTTATCTCTTTGGCATGTTTCTTCTTTAGCTCTTCTAAAGAAGTACTATATATAAAGATACGATAAATAAAAGTGCAGTGCTTGTAGTCCACAGTGATTCTTAAGCCTTATAATCATGCCTCAGGTGCCTCAGTTCAACAAAATTCTTAAGCATAGAGGTAATAGTTAGGGAGTAGTCCCTCTTAGTTCAGTGGAACTAATCCTGTGCTTCACATTTAGCACATGCTTTGTTTCATTACAGCAAGAGTGCTGAACATCTTCCAGAGTCAAGAATCATATGTACAAGAACGTCCCTCAGCATACAAGAATCTCTCACTTTTCCCCTTCTGGAGGAATCCTAAAATGTGCTACAAACAAGCTTTCTTGGGAACTAGCTATTTTAGAAGTTTCTTCAATTAGTATTTTGCATCTCATGAACTCTATCTTGTATATTTATCAAGATGATTCAACACTAATACTTGCAGGTTACATAGAGCTCTGTTTAGAGCAAGATTCTACAATTATACAACTACTCCCAGAAGATCAAAGACAAAAAATCTCAGAATCAAACACATTTACCTTCATCCCTGTTCTCCGCTCCATTTATGGCTATTAATTTAGAAGACCATCTCACCAATTTGTTCTTAAACAATTAATGTATAAGAACCTAGAGCAGAAGCAGCATGTGGAAAATGCAAAAGATGAAAGCCACCCCAATAACTCACACACTAAACAAAGAATTGGATTCTACTTATTCAAACATCAACCAACAAAGGAATCACCAGTGTTACCCAGGTGTAAGTAGGAGAAGAAACAAGCCCAGTATTTCCCACTATCCCACTGGGTCTATAATCCAAATTCCAGATCATACCACAAAGTCCTTGTGCTCCTCTTGAAAGAACTATGTTGGTTACCTGGTCTCAGACCCCAAATGGTACAGTACCAGTCTGAACCTTACACTAAAGAATGACAGAACAGAAAAAGTCTATCAGAATACCATCAGTTGGTGTGCCCTATTTTCCAAAGGGTTCTTTAATAATCAGAATGCATAGACCTAAGGCAAGTTACAGGCATAAGTAGCTTAAATTTCTGACCCAGAGCTGCCACTGGAGCACATAAAATAATGTTATTTGGGAATGCATATTGAATTTTAAGTTATTAGATAGATTTGCAAATCTTCTCTGGAAAGACATCTTCTAGCATGTGAACTCCCTTCATGTTTCAGTTAAAATCCTCTGAATTCCTCTTAATGAAAAAGAGGATTTAATTTTGAGGATGCTGAAGACTGCTGAAAAATAGTTCATTTTGAAACAAAAAAAGTACAGCCATACTCCATGGTAGTCTTAGCAGGTAAATATTTTCCTTTGTCTTATATTACCAGTGAAGCAGTTTTGCCATAGTAAAACTGATTATAAACTAATTGTGCAATACTTGACTTAGAAAATTTTATTCTTGGACACTCGGTGGAAAAAGATTACAAGGTGAATATGTGAAAGCTTACAGAGGTTGAATACAATTAACACAAAAAGCTAGAAGTGGGGAAAAGCTTTTGAATACCAAATTTAAGAGGGAGAATGAAATAAGCTGATCATGTGCACCAGGAGTAGTCTGCAACTTCTTAAATGTTCAGTATAAATTGTTACAAAGTCTATTATACATGTGATAGACTGCACTCTACAAAATATTGCCACACAATCTGTACTGGAGATGTTAAAAGAAAAGGAAACTTTAAAATTTTAATTTGATTTTGCCCTAAAATAATGAATTATTGGCAGAAAAGTATAAATTGCAACAAATCACTGAAATGAGAAATTTACCACTCTCCCATAATCAGGAGGTTGTTTAAAGAATGCGCCAGGGATCTGCAACCTGTGACTCTGGATCCACATGAAGCTCTTTGGCTGCCCCCTTCTGGCTCTGCCCCTCCCCCCCCCAATAATTATGGGAAACTCTCCAGGCAGTCTGCTTCTGGCTTTGGGTTACCCTCTGCCAGGGACCCTGTGATAGGTGCCCTTGCCCTGCTCCCTACACCCCGCCAGGAGGCTACACCCATTACAGCTCTCAAAACACTTGGTTATTGAAGGAATTTCAAAAAAGGGCTCTTCTTATCTTTTGGGTTCCTGACCCCTGGAACAGGCAACAAAAGATGCAATACAAAGAAAAGTCACATTTTCACAAGAGCAAGAACAAAGATTGCATTGCTTATATGAAATTCGCAAGAGTTGGCGATAGTGCAATCACAAATTGTTCCCCTAAAGTCAAAGGAGATTAGAATGAGCCCTTTCTGCTGAAATTTACCTCTGTGCTGATAGCATGCATGCGATACTCTGAACCACAAGAGACACACAACTTTTTTTTTTAGGGCTCTGTGTAGTTTATATAGGCAATGAAGTAAATTGTACACCGGAAAAGGACTCTAGTTGTTGCAGCTTTTGTCAACAGAAACATTTAATATGCTATGTTGAAAAGCCTTTTAGTTTCAAACTTGGTTGCATTGAGTTTGACCAGGGTCTTAGAAACCTACAATTTCATTTAGTTAACCTTTGGTTTTGAGATACAAACTAGAAACACCTTGGGCTTCATTTTTGAAAGTGCTGAAGAGCTTCCCCTCATACAAAATGCTATCTTTAGTCAGAGTCAGGCACCTTCAAAAACCACTCAGGATTTCTTAAGTGGAGACCCCAAAACTTGAGGCAAAATTAGTGGAAGAAGCAAGGAGTCCTATGGCACTTAAAGACTAACAGGTTTATTTATTGCAGAACTTTCTTTGGAGAAAATCCCGCTTCATCAGATGCCATTCTCAAACACTTTGGCCAGCAGTTTCTTCTCTCACACTACTTTTTACCTCAGTATTGGTACACTGATTTCAGCACAACTCCTTGTTTAAGCAATGTAACTGAAAGAATCAGACCCCCAGCATCAAAGTCTCAGCATCAAGGTGAAGAACTAGCAGCTGTCACAGTTTAGCAGGAAACTAAAAAATTACTAAAATTTACTAAGCATCCTCTTGCAATGATTTCTATGTAAAATCTGTGGTATATATTTTGGAGATTTCATTAACTTTAACCAGCATAAATTCCTATTTGGATCCATGAGGAGATTCCTTCTAGACTTTATAACAGTGAGAACACCTTCTAATCCAACAACTGCTATTAACCCTTTGAGGAAAAAGCCACCCAAAGAGCACTAGTTCTCTGGGTAGCCAAGCAGAAGACAGGGACTGTTAGTGGAAAAGGTATTGAGGTTGAAAGAAAAAAGAAATGAAATATTTTCAGGAAAAAAAGCAAGGAGTCCTGTGGATTTTCTCCCATGAAAGTCAATGCAATAAATAAATCTGTTAGTCTTTAAGTGCCACAGCACTCCTTGCTTTTTTTTTTTTTTTCCCCTGAACTAGACAAACATGGCTGCCCTTTCAAAACTTGGTGAAATATTTTCAGAAACTGATGGGGAGTTCCCAGGAAGAAACAAACCTAATGTTCCTGAAAGGTGCTGAGTGACTTTTACTTTAAGAAGAACATGCGTGTTTCTTTCTCAGATAGTTTCTTGTTAAAATAAGACTAATAAGAGATCGAGTGTTGGGGGTGGGGCGTTATTTTATAGATCCTCCTTTAGTGAACTGCTTTGCTTTTTTATGCATTTGTAATGCAAGAGCCAAATTCTACTAACAGATATGAATGTGAAGGCAGCCATATATACATACCTAAGGGCACAAGCTGGTCCATAGTTCTTGGTCTAGCTAGCGTATGTATCAACATGTTTAAAAACAATTCTGCAATGGCTCTGAGTTACTCTCCAGACAGTGAAATTCTAATGGAGGCATGCTGCAATGGGTACTCTTCCATCCACCATTGGGGATCCTCCACACACAGGGACAATTCAAAGCACTGAAGGGTTCTGCAAAAAACTAAACAAAGCCAGAGAAACTGTAGGACTTTTAGCTGAATGTCTGAAATATGCATGGGGATGTTACGTGTACCACACCTCTCATGACTTCCAGCCCTCTTCCTTCCATCTTGGCCTCTCCCTCTCCTATGCATTAAAGTTCCAACCTCACCAAAAACTTTCACAAGGTCTAGGGGGGAGAAAAGCAGTGACGTGGAAAATCTCAGGGACATAATTAAGACCTCAGTTTTCTCTTAACTTTATAGTGTAGACATAGCCTAGCTTGACTTAAATGACATCACCGCCACTCTGATCCCAACCCCCCTCCCTGTGCACTGCTGTAATTAAGCTGTTGTTGCACATTCTTGTGTATGCTCCTTGTGTTAGTGGAGCATGCCCACTGCAGCAGCCCTTGCATTGAGACAGAGACCATTGGATTGCAGGTAGCTATCCCACTGTGCAACTAGCTACAAGGCGTTTTGGAAAGGGCTCACAATGCCTTATGGAAGCAGGTTCAGTGCCATGTTTCTCAAATTGGATTATTTCATGGACATCCTACTAGGTTTCCAGCTGCTTTTCAACTGCCTTGCGAGCCAACCATCTGTGCCAGCTCACTATTTCACAGTATATTATGAACATGAGCCTATGACAGGACTTCAGGGTGGGGAGCTGGCTATTCACCACCACCTTGATCCAAGCCCACTCCTTGTAGAAGTGGCATGCCTTCAGTTCCACATCAGAGGCACCTATTTGCCCCCACATGTTCTGCCACAGTTCTTTAAGTTTTACACCACAGTACTGCATGTTCCTACTATAGCACTCAGGGGTTAAAGTATGATTTTGGGGGGGTCCCAGGATGCTCCCATGCCAGTGGGCCCCCCCTCCGATACCTGTGGGCTCCCCCACACCCCAGCTCTTGTCCCCCATGCCTATGCCCCACCCCTTGCCCCCAATACCCCCCCCCAGCATGAGCCAGCCACCCCTATGCCCGCCAGTGGCATGGCTGGTGAGGTGGGGGAGGTAGGCCCCAGCGACGCCATGTCTGGGGCGGATGCTGCAGGCAACAGGCTAGGGGTGGGGAGTGGAAGGGCAGGGGTTTGCGGTGGGTCTTGAGCCAGGCCCCCAAAAATAGAACATGGAACAAGAACACTGCGTTCCGGGGCCGGCTATTTTTCAGTGGTGGGCCCTGGAATGCAGCATTCTGGCTCCACTTTCTATTTTTAGGGGCAACTGAATTCTGAGCCCCTAAAAATAGTGGGCCCTGGAACAGCATTCTGGTGTGTTCCCCCTTATTTTAACCCCTGATAGCACTTCCCCATCCATGCCCCAATCAAGTTCCTTTGGCTGGAGCAGAGCTGTACCTTGCAAAGCCTCCTTTCCTCCACTATGTCCTGCATAGTCCAAGTGGGAGCATTTTTGCTTCATGGAGCCAGCATGCTTAGCTGGGTAGTTGCTATGTGAGTTCGCCACAACAAGCAAACAGGAAGAGCAAGTCCAAAACTTTCCATGACCATAAAAGGAGAGAGAGTCATTCACCTGTGTAATGACCTGAAGGGCAGTAGACTTTAAAACTGACTAGATGGGGGGCACTGTGGGATACCTTTTGGAGGCCACTTATGTCAACATAAGCAACCCAGCATTTACACTGACATTGTGTCACTAACTATATTGCTGTCAGTTCTATGCTTCTTGTTGATGTGGTTTCTGATGTTTGTGTAGCAGATAAGTTAAAGTCATGGGAGGAGCTTTAAAGTTTGTACACCTCCCTAGCTAGTGCAACGTAAGCTGCGCTGTAGGTACACTTGGCTGTAGAGCTTTCTCAGGAAAGGCTCATTAACAGATTTGAGACTGGGCAAACCACTGAGTAAGGCCACACAGGATGTCTCTCAAACAAAATTCTGTTCTTTTGTTTTGCTTTCAATAGTTTACTGGTTTGACATCCTGGATCTGGCCCTCTACTGCCCCTGCAGTCTAGCATCCTCCATTGGATCCTGGTTCTGGTATGTTGTGTACACCATTTGATTACTGAAAAATTATACCTTCCTATAGGTTGGGTGGGTTTTTTAATTATTATTTTAATTTATTTTTGGGGGGGGGGTTTGCTGGAGGCCTCTTTCTGGCTTGCAGCTCCTGCTTTTGGTTTGCACAGATCACTTGGCGGGTTCTCAGCTCAGCTCTGGTATTTTGTCTTGGTTTCAGTGTAATACTTTTCATGTCTGTATTGGCTTCTGTTGGCTCCTCTATTAATTTGAAATTCCTCTTTAGTCAGCGAAGCTTTAAGAGTAGCTTCTTTTTCCTTCCATGTGTGATCTCAAGTATATAAAGATGCTAAAGCAGCCCAGATTAATCTTCAGGTCTTAGTGGTGCCTTCAGTTTAAGTGGTTTTCCTTTGGTTTGGTTATCAGCAGGAAGGCCAAGATAGTTGTGGCTCCACACTCTGGCTCATCAGGTGATTCTGGGTGGTTTTCTCCTTTCAAAACTTCCTCTGAAATATCTCGGTTGCCACCACCTCTGGCAAAAAAAAAACCACCCTCAACCCTTCCATCCTGAGTTTCACACAGCTCATATCCAATTCAGGTCTTAGATGTTGCTACTTTAAGTGGGAGTGAGGACCCCAAAAGGGAAAAAGGAAAAGAAATACATACTCTTCTCCAACAGTCACAGGAAGAATTCCTATACGTCTCCATCTGGAAGAAAAGGGTGTGGTTACCAGAAAGGATGTGGTTTGGTAAGAGGAAGTAAGGCAGAGTCTTAAAGCAGTTGGTTTTGTTGTTTTGTCTGCCCAGACTGATGACAGCCCTGGCCATAAAGTTTCCAATGAAATCATGTTTATATTAGAAAGCTGCCTCCAGAACCTTAACAACTGCTCTGATTTGCTGTTACTGTATGACCTGATCCTATGTTTTATACTCCCTTCCATTTATTTTCGTTCCGTTCTCTAAGTTCCCTCATCTTCAAAGCATCTGACAAAGTGGGATTTTCTCCCACGAAAGCTCATGCAAAAAATAAATCTGTTAGTCTTTAAGAGCCACAGGACTCCTTGTTTTTCTTCTCCAGAACCTCTCCATTCCTTCAGTTTTAAGATACCTTTTAACTGCCTCAACTGCCTAAGTTTTGACTTCCAATGTTTAGAGCTTTAATTTTGTTTCTCCATTGAATTTAATAGAGTTACACTTAGGTGGAAAGATGCCAAGAGAAAAATCAGGACTTTCTAGTTCACACTGAAAAATTGTTATGCAACTCTGGAAAACGTGCCTTAATGTATAATAGCCTGCACCCACTTTTAAGCTCTGGATACAAGTGGAGATTTCAGATTTGTAATCAGTGTTGTCAATAAATAGGTATAACAGCAGAGGAAAAAAATCAATTTTGATAATAGGTATATGACATTTCCTACAGTTCACTTCTGGAGAATTATTGTGCAACTCAGGGAACTGAAATAATTCATTCTTCAGCTTCATTCCTCACAATGCACCTGTGATTCAGAGTCCTCCCTTTGAGGACACACTGCCTGTTGCATATTGTTGCTTAACTAGCATGTCCAAGTGTGTTCCTTTGTACACTGCCCAATGATAAAACTGTTCCATTGCTGACATGACTTACAGCAGTCCCCTTCTCTCCTCCTTGCCAGCAGTGGCACTGGGAAAGAAGAAACAACCCTAAAATACAGACTGGGAGCCAAAAGGAAAGGAGAAATACAAACCAAGCCAAAAAGCTAAAGAATGAGAAAAGGAGGAATATTCTCCAGTAAAGACAAATTTTGGCTTTGTTTTCTAACATATTTCCTGTGTTTTGTAACACAGAAGAATATTAACAATATATCCTGACTTTTCTTTCATTAGAAAGATTTTACATTAGTGTAGCTTCACTTCCTTAAAAGGAATTATGTCTGATGTACACTAGTGAGAGAGCCATAAACTGTACTGAATCAGAATTCAGTCACAATGGAAGGAGATACTGGGTCCCTGACCATGTAATGAAATAGCAAAATAGTGAGAGAGGCCAACACTCTGCCTGCCTACCACTCCCCCACCCCCACTTTTTTTTTGGTGGCTACAGAGTGCCAGTTGCTTTGGGCGCTGTGAAGCTACACTCTCCAACCCCCATGTTGGTATGAATCCAGAGTGACACCACTGATAACTAGTTACATCTCTGTGGGGTCAGAATCAAGTCCTCTGTTTCCATGTCAGCCTAAATTTCCACTTGGAATTTTCACATGTGCAGAGAAAGAACAGCTACATACCTACACAAAACTAAATGTGGTCTTTACCATAGCCCGCACCTTCCCAGCTCCATGCTCTAATTCATCATATCAGCCTCAGAGATTCTGCTGCTGTCTGAAATACAGAGTGTAGGCACACCTTTAACTGAACTACATGGAGATAAAGCCAATAAAACAAAGCCAGAAACCATGTTGGTCCCATGGTCTTGCTATGTCTGCACATCCTTCAAGAGGATTTCTGCTTTTCCTGGTTCCCACTGATCCATCCTCCTGATTCTGCTAATGGAATCAATACTTCTTACTCCCAACTTGTCTCCTGAAGCTCCTGGACTCCGACACATGCTCTCTCTTCAACTAATCCAGGTAACATGTACACATGCATATCTGCCCTGCATCCCTTAAGTCCCTCATCTTGGCCATCTCCCAAACTCAATCTCCTCACATGCTAACCAAAAACTTTATTTTTCAAAAGCAACACCAGATGGGAAGCAAAATATTTTATCCCATGCCCTGTGCTCAAATGTGTAGTGCCAAGGGCCTTTCTGCTAACCTTCTCCCCATGTAAGCCCTAAGGCAAAGGCTTGTTGGGGGACCAGATATAATGCTGTTATTACAGTAGGAATATGATGCTGCCATGTTAGACACTTTCTTGTTGCTACCATGGCTCTAACAGCAGCACAGATTTTTCTAAACAAAATCTGGGACCTTTTCTCAAAGGATTAATAAGATGTCTGGCAAAAATCTAAATTTCATATTTTAAGTGACCCCATTCAATACAACTATCATTTAATTTGGTTTAATAATACAAGACAAACACCCCCTAGATTTTGTATTTATTTCAGAAAGTGACTAACTTGTGATGCACAGTAAGGTTCCAAGTACGTAAGGGGGTGTGGCTATTTATCTACAGAGAAGTACAGTCAATATTGGCATTTTCAACTATTGGCTGGAGCTCCACAGACCAGCCAGAGTAGGTTGCCTAGCGATATGATGAATTAGTGCACTTCCTGGGCACCCAGGCCATCTGACTACCTCCTTTTTCACAACACCATGGCCAAGCTATGCATCTCTGTAATAAGCTTCACTTAGAGGCTAGCAGGAAGGCCACAGCTCAGCAGTTCCTGAAGTCCTGCGATGGTTTTGCCAAGCAATGTAAGAGCCTGATGGTTGAGTTACAGTTCCTCATTCCCTGGCATGTCCCAGTTTCTTCTGGCTGGACCACGGGCCAACTCAAGAAGGAAGGTACGAGGAGTACCTCAGTCCCATCTAGCTGATGCACTAGGTCAGCCTCTATGACTACCTCCTTCCTCACCTCTTTGCTCCTAAATTGGTAGCATGGTCACAGCACTCAACTTGCCTCCTTGTTATCTTGAAACAATATCAGTCTGAAAGATTTCAAGTGTCAGAAGGAGCTTCCCAGCCCTCTTCTTAGCATCCAAGTATTCCCACTTGTGACAAAAACGGGGAGAGAAGAAATGATCTAGCGTTCCAGGCAGGCCTCATCCACAACCCTGGCCTTTCCCCTATGGATTTCTCTGTCTCGGAAGCTATTAACTAGCTTCCTTTCTGCAAGCAGGCTCTCCTTCACTTCCATTCTGCTAACCTGCCAGAATCCCCTCTCCAGCAGGTCCATTTGGAGCATGTGCTGCATCTACTGTGGAGAGGAGTCTTTTTAGCCCACACTGTTCCATCACTCCTCTACTTGTAGTGAGAGCTCTGTAAACCTCAAAACATTGCCCCAATAAGCTAGGAGGTTGCAGGGGTATAATACAACACCTACCCCATGTCTGGGTGGACTTTGCACTACACAGAACCTCATCTCTGATTTGTGCCAAATCCAATAGAGTCACTTATTTATTATACTCATTTAGTTCTGCAGTAGCACCTAGGGCCCCAGGACCTGGCCTCCATTGTGCCAGATGCTGTGCAAATAAGTAACTAACAATCCTGGCCCTGAGGAGTTTACAATCTAAATATAAGCTGAGAGACCAAGAAGTGGCTACAAACAACCATAGCATAGGGAAAGAGCAGCAATTATTACTGATGTGATGAACAGTAGGCAAAAGACGAGATTTGCCTACTCAAGTAACCTGAATCAGACCTGCACAGACAGTAATAAAAGGTTTTTGAAACAAATGTCCATGATGCACCATACCTCTGTTTACACAATGATGCAAGGCTGAGGATGATGCAGGATTTATCTAGGTGATCGTCCTTTTTAAAATGAAATTATTTTGAAAGAGAATCAACTCACACTTACCCACCCAAGAGAAACCGATAAAGAAAAAACATTGTTATTTGCATTCACAAACCCTCCGGAAATTCTAACCTGCATCCAAAAAAGTGTCACTGAAGTCACTACTTTCAGTCTTGAGGAACTAATTGGTGCAGCTGCTGATGAACACAGTGTTTCTGCTGGCAAATACAACGTGGCATGCTGTGGAAATCCAGCAAGCTAAGGAAGTTACAGGTGTTGTATAGAAAGGTACAGCAGGAGACTGGCTCTGATTAGTGACAACCAAAGCTATTTCTCAGTGAATGCTAATCAGCAGCTTTTAGGAATAGTGGAAAACTATCATCCTACAGGATTAAAAGGTGACCAGCTATGCGATGACAGATCTGAAGCTATACAACAGATGCTCCTCCTCTACTCTGTAGATATCCATGGTGTGGGAGAGTCTGTCTGCTCTGACTGTTGGTTGTCATCTGTCATGAAGGACATTGACCTCAATATCTGCTATGGCTGAGTTCAAGATTAATTAGTTTTAGTTACATATCTTTCTGGAGGATTTACTTGAAAGGGGTAAAGCTGCATCAATAACTTTTCAGACTTCAGTGTAATATTTAGATGCCACATAGGACAGATTGTGAAAGGGTCTCTCTTGAGCAAGGAAATAATTTTATATTTATTTTCTGGGTGTTATTTTCCTCATTATTCAGAGGCTTATTAAAATCAGAGAACTAACAGATTCAGTAGTGATCACATAAACAATGAGATGGATTACCTATGCCTGCACTGGGCAGGAACCTTGCAACTCTTATAGTCTTTCAGGCCCATAGTCTAACCAACCCAGGTTTCTGCCTCTATTAAATGACCAGAACCAGAAATTTCAGAGTCAAGTGCAAACAAACAAACAAAATCCCTCAGTACTGTAATCTTGTTAGCCCACTTCTTATTCATCCTACTCTGGTTTTTTGACCGCTTCTGGGCAAATGTTTTCATAGAGCTGTCCACAATAAATACTAAGTTTTTTCCCCAAATAGTTCCATCTCACTGAAAACTCAGGAATGTCTGTGTGTAGTTGAGATTATCCTTTCCAGTGTACATTACTTCCCATTTGTCGAAAATGACTTTCAACTGGTCTTGATTAATCTAAATAATTCTCATCAGCAATTTTGCCACTTTTCTGTTTACCCCCCCCTTCTAGATCATGTCTTAATATGGAGACCAACACTGTCCCAAACACAGAACATTGTTGCACCTCAATGTTAACCTTTTGTCATGTTAAAATTTGTTGATTTATTTCAATTCTATTTTCTGCCCCTTGACTAGTTGCTATCCATGGCCCATCTTTTCCTCCCCCCTCATGACCACTAAGTTTTCTTGATATTTTATGATCCAAAGGGGCAGCTGTGTTAGCCTAGTTCAGTAAAAAACAACATTTGTTAGTCTTTAAGTGCCACAGGACTCCTTGTTTGTTTGTTTAGGTATTTTATGAGAATTCACACAGCATGGACTGAAGAACCAATCCGATAGTACTTTCCTCATGGGTGTATGTCCTTTGCAATCAAGTAGGCTACTCACATTCTGAATAAGAATTTTGGGGACCAACCAAACTTTTGGTGCAGCATGTATTTATCTGTGTTAGGTTTTTCTATAGTACTCATCATGATTCATGATCATAGATGAGATATGTTACAGTGGGACTGCATAACCTGGGAGGAATTCCATGGTTCTTTCATTGTTCCCAAATCCTAGTAAGAAATCTAGAAAGAATATCTAGAAGTCTTTGCATGAGGTTTGGGACATCAGAACGTATGTGGCCTGGGTCTTGCATAGCAGAACAGTATTCCAGAACGCATGGTCCAATGATTTCTTGTACTTTGTAGAGTCACACTACTATTATTTCAACCCCACTACTGGCTTCCACAAATATGCATGAAAAAATGGATCCAACCTCTTGTTCAGGTTTGTACACAAAGCACATCCTCCAGCCTGCATACAGTGAGAAAAGCCACACCAGCAAAGAGCATAATCTTTTTCTCTGCACAGAACTGTTTTTGATGGGGAATCTGTGCTACCGTATTATAAACTACTATAAGTTCTGGTAGTGTGTTCGTTGGATTGTTGCATAGACAATCATTCTACAATCACAAACATGCATGAAGAACACTGTCTATTCCAGGAAAGTGGCTCTGTATGTTAAATTAATAGCTATATAAGGAGTTTCAAGTATATTTTTATTGCATTGAAAAAATGAGATAAAACTATAACTGAAGTGTAAAGTCTGTGCAGCCTTTTAAATAACGTTTTTTCACCTACTTGTGCACAAATAAGTTCATATGTCACTGGATAAGCTTATTTACATTCATGTGCGAGGAGATGTAATACCAAGCTTTTCTACTCAAAAGACTAGCAACATGTACAGGAAATAATTACATATATAGCACGTGTAAGAAAAGGTTGCAAATTACCCAAGTGTTTATTGTTTTGACTCTTGCGCTTCTGTTTATTTGTGACAGTAAATCACTTTTTATTTAAGAAACTGAGGTGAACCTCTCATTTCTCCTAAGAGAAACATCATTGCTGGCACAAACTTAAAAAAATATTACACACCTTACACCATCACTTATTTTGAGCAATTTGGGACCCCATTTTTTTAGCCTCTCTGTGCTCTCAGCACTTGTAAGTACTTTCATTAGTATCGAAACAAAGTTTGGAAGTTAATATGGAAACACACTGATAAGGGTGGTGCTTAATGATATCTGCAATATAAAGTTAGTTTATATAATGGCTAGAGATGTCAAACAGGCATGATGGTATTCATGACCACTTACTATGAAACATGTAGTCTAGCATACTGTATAAATACAAAAAAAAAAAAATAGCAAACAAGGCCCTTTTTTCTGTGACAAAATCCTGTTGATTATCTTTAGTATAATTATATGCAATATAATGAAATGAGATTCATGAGAAATTAAATATAGATAAGAGATGTAACAAGAAAGCATATTACTAAAGGAAATCATTTTAGAAGCAACTGCTTGGGCTGAGAGAAAGTGAATACTACGTAATAGTTATACTGTGCCACTGCAGCAAAAGTGGAGAAAGTTTTATTATCCAAATGGAGGAAAGATTGAAACTATTAATAGCTTTTATTTGCTAGGAGAAAATACTGATTTATATTATGCTTTTACATACACTTAATAGAGTAAGTCTTATGGTTAGACAGACAATGCATGATGCTGTGTAGTGGTTTAAAGGTTCTATTGGAATGACTTTTGCGTTACCACATTACTCACTCACACATCATATATTTTGTTGGTACTACATTTTTGGGGGGGAAAAATCTACTCCATTTTCTTTTGAGTTTTTAAATTTACTACTAGTTCAAATGTCCATGTCCTTCAATTTGTAGCCAAGTTACCCTAATTTACCCACAATACACAGGATATAGAGATAGAAACATTAGTGTCTACAAATTTTTAGAAGTGGTGGATTCTTAGAAAAACCTGAATGATAGAGGTTCGGATTTTTAGCCGTTCCAGAGAGCTGATGAGTAGGTGAAGTGCAAGCGACTGTCAGAAGAGCAAAAACAGCGAATTATATGATTGCACAAGAAATAGTCTCCAAGCATATCATGTGAACATATGTACAATAGTGAACATGTGGCATATATGAATACGTCTACTCAAAGCTTTGCTCAATAATTTTGTGTGCAAAAGCCATGTTCATGGCAAGATGATATTCTTGAAAGCTCAGAAGTGACTCTCACAAAAAGAGTAACAGAGTGTGAGTGACAAAGCTGCTCCATCAGGATCTATTTAAAAGCCAGACACATTGCATGAAATCTTGGTTATAAAAAATATTTATATTATGAAAGTAAATACCTGTATAACCTGAGGGCCAAGGCATCAAAAGTAGACATTTCAAATTCCCTATGTAAACTGATGCTGCTCTATTAATTTGATGTCGGTGGAAGATTTCTGTCATTAATAGCTTTAGCAGACTCATAGTACCTCTCTTTTCTGGGCATTTTTTCTTCCTGGAGAAACGCCTAAGTGCTCAACGCTGTATAAACAGGCAAGTCACCCAAAACTCCTAAGTCACATAATCACTTACAATGGTGAAAGTGTTTAAACCACACCACATTTGCTAATCAGATGAATTACTAATTACAGCAAAATCTGCATAGGATACAGACACCTGATTTTATTAAGCCTGTGGCATCTTGTTTTACAAACCCATTACTACAGTACAGATGTGACATCTGCAACTGTTTTCAGGTTATGGCTCTCTTGAGAGTAGAAAAACAAATACAGAACAGTGGAATGATAAACCCTCTAGAAATACATCTATGTAGTGTGAGAGTTACATATATTATTCACAAATTCAATACTGCTCTCGAGTGGCACCTATGGTAATACCTCTCTAAGGAAATTCATCCCAATTTCAGCTACCAGTAGCCCCAAAGGCTACAACAGCAGTTGAGGAGTACTGGCTACACCAATTACACACTGTTTATTAGCTGCAGCAAGTGAAACTGGTGTAGCAAATAGTACACTGGACATAAACCACCTTAAGATACTCTTTATACAAAGGTGATCATCCCATAGCAGTTGGGCCAGCATGCACAGCTGGCATGGCTCAAAGTAGTCTGAATCCAGGAAACAAAAAGCACTTGCACAGTGGAGAAGATGGGTCACTGTTATAGCTGGTTAAAAAGTTTTGATGAAAATAAATTTACCCCACTTTTCCTGCAGAACATTTCAATTTTCAGCAAAAGGAAAAAGATCAAACCTTAAACATTTTGATTCAGGAATCACATTGCCTGACAGGAGTTGTAGGGTGGGTAATTCACGCATTCATTTTGCCCCATCTCCTGTGACCTGCATGGTCTCTCCTTTTTGTTGAGCAACCACAATGCATCCTGCAAGACAGAGTCTAACCAGAAAGTATAGCCCACAGAAAAGAATGAGGGCATGAGGCATCCAAACTGTGAAAACTTTAACTACCATCAGATGCAGCCACACATCTCTGAATCAAATACATTTTTTTCCCCTTACCTAAACATTTTGAATGTTCAATTAAAAAAAAATCCAGAAGTTTTCCTTGGTGTGGCAAAGTTTCATTAGTCAAAATCCTAATTTCTTTCTAAGGAGTAGAAACAAAACCAGATACCAGAACTTCACACTGGAATTTCTATCTAGTCTTTTCCCAGTAGTTTGGGCATTGGAATTCAGTTTGTAGCTGTGTTGTAACAGAAATTACTAGCTGCTTCAAACTCTAATGCATACCCATAAAAAAGAATCCTATGGCACTTTTAAAGACTAATGAGTTTATTTTTCTCATGAGCTTTCATTAGCTAACTCCCACCACTTTATTGCATCTGAAGAAGTAAGACTTCACCCATGAAAACTTATGAAAAAAACCACCTTGCTAGTCTTTGAAGTGCCACAGGATTTTGTTGTTGTTTTGTTTTCTTTTGCTAAAATAGACTAACACAGCTACCCCTTTGGAACTAATCCAGATCCAGAGGCAGACCCAGCATTTTGATACAAGTCAACTCAAAAAAAAGCTAAAAACAAGTAGGAAAAAAAAAAAATCAGAAACTGTTCAATTTTAGGACAATAGCTAAATTTTTCTATTTTGTATTTCCTTGGCTTCAAGAATATAGGTAATTTGGTTAGTCTGAAGAATAACAGAATCAGAAAAATGCAGAACTGTAAGGGATCTTGAGTCTAATCCCTTGCACTCAAAGCAGGATTAAGTATTATCTAGACCAGCTATAGTAACCTTAGGGAGGAAGGGGTTAACACCCTGGTCACTGAATCTCAGAGGAGCCAAAAGAAAGATAGTACAGATTTTTGAACTGGAGCAGCAGACGGGCCTGGGCCTGGGCCTGTGCCTGTTTGATAGCAGCAGAGCTCCTGGAAGGATCAGGAGAAGGCGAGGGAGAAGCCTGAGGAATGATCCAGTGACATCCTTGCCAAAGTGGTATTTCTTTGTTTTTGGAGTTCTCTGTGCTGAGAAAATGTACCCCCTCCCACTACCCTGTAACTACCTAAGTTAAATCACAGAGAAGCAACTCTCTGTGTTTCTTATCTGTTCTTTTTAATTAAAGATTTTACTCTTTTAAAGTAAGCTCTGGTTCTGTGTCCTAAAAGGCCAGAGGTTTTGTGTGCATGTGCCTCAGACTGCACAGCCAGCTACTATAGGAGACTGTCCTAGCTCCAGCTGATATCCCAGCCAGTGTTCCCTGTAAGCTGCGCTGGCGCGCTGCAGCGCAGCCCGCCGCAGCCGCCAGCACAGGGAAGGCTGCCGGCAGTGCACTGCCAGCAGCCAGAGTCCTTCAAGGGAGCTCCTGTGGAGCCGGGAGTTTTGAAAATTCCCGCCCAGAAAAGCTCTAACGGAGCATGCCCAGAAAATCTGGGCATGCTCCATAGAGCTTCTCTGGCCCAGGAGTTAGGGCTGGGCCTTGCCCTCCAGTCCAGCCCCAAGGTAAGTTTGTGGGAGCTGGGAGGGGGGGGGGG
>ML682018.1:17438900-17488001 GCA_007922195.1 Podocnemis expansa
GGGGGGGGGGGCTAGCAGGAGCGGGAGGGGGGTGATGCCGGGAGCGGGAGGGGGGTCGCGGGAGCGGGGGGGGCGATGCCGGGACCCGGGCAGAGCTAGCAGGAGCGGGGGAGTGATGCCTGGGCCGGGGGGGAGGGCGCGATGCCGGGAGCGGGGGCCTAGCAGGAGCAGGGAGGCGAGCGGGGGGGGCTGTGCAGCAGACCCCGTGGGGGGGGAGCGCAGCGAGCAACAGGAGTTGCTCAGCTGCTCTCTCCCCTTAAAGGGAACATTGATCCCAGCTGGGGTTCAATCACTCTCCTGAGGGAGGAATGCAAATAATTCCGGGTACCTCACTGGAAGGAATTCCCAAGTGTGTCTTCCAGGGTTTTCAGGAGGTTTTTGCATTTGTGTGATGGCAGCAATACTACTCCAAGGCCAGGAATTGGTGGCCTTGGAGAGTTTTAAGACCAGGCTTTAAGGCCAGTGGGTTTAAGGCCTGTTGCAAGCCCCCACCTTCTGCACTCAATGTGTCAGAGTGGGGAAACAGTCTCTGACACCAGCATTTCCCAAACTGCATTCCACACAATATTCATAGGTATTCTCTGGGGTGGGGGGGAATCAATGCTAGCAATAGCTTTTCTTCTAACTCTTCTAAATCACCTTTTGAGCAATACAGGGAGCAATTTTTTGGTATTAACCCCCTCTCTGTCCAAACAGGATGTGTGTTCTGTCAATATATTCCAAGCCCAATAGTATTCCACGGCCAAAATAGTTTGGGAAACACTGATCTTGAGCATCCCTGACTTATTTAAACTGCTTTTTAAAATCCCCAATGAATAGGATTTCACTACCTCTCTAAGCAACTTATTCCAGTAATTAACTACCCTCAGTTAGGAAATTTTTCCTGATATTCAACCTCAACCACTTTTGCTACAATTTAAGCCTATTGTTTCTTGTCCTAACTTGAAAGGTTAAAGAGAACAATTTTCATCTCCCCTCCTTGAAAACTTTCAGTTCTACAGACTGAACAAACCCATTTTTTTTTTCAGTCTTCATTGATAAGTCACAACTTAAATCACTTTTATTGCTCTTCATAAACCAATCCAAAGAAAAGCAAACATGAATCCCTTTTGCTGGGATTAAGAAAACTATCACAAGAAATAGACACGGCATAACAAAGATGTAAAGAATGGCATAATACCATATGCTTCAGCAAACAAACACAGTACAGTTATTAAACTACAAAAAGAAGAGTCGTGTTAATCAGACAAACTCTTACCAAGCAACAACATGCTCAGAAATGAACCTTCCTTAGAAATGACCATATTGAACCTTACCTGTAAATCTGGATATTGTAAAAATCACATTTCATTGATACCTGCATTATAAGAGACATCTACTCCAACTATACAAGTGTTTCTGTATCAATTGATATCTACTAGCATTAAATACACCATTAATAAATAGTAAAATACCACCTATCTGCTAAAAAGTCTCCAATAACCCACAGAATATATAATATTACAGATGCTGTGTGACATGGCTGACTGTCCTCACAAATGTCTACGTCCTTCTCCCTTGGTCTTTCTCTTCCTTTTCATATTTCCAGACTTCTGCCTCTATTTGTAGTACAACAGGCACATAATATCATCAGCTCTATGCAGAAGACTGAAAGGCCCTTTGCTTGTACTCTTAGGGTTGTGACTGTGTGCGCTCGGGCTTACTTCTGTTTTCAGTGATTTCTCATTTTCCTATCCAATCATTTTTGGGAAACAAAAAGGAAAAACAATCAAACCATCAAGTGTTGGCTTTTGAAATATATTAGGTTATAATATCTGGGAATGAAGCACTCACTAAGAAACCAATTACAGTTCAGAAGTAATCACGGTTACCAGCAACTTGATCCTTCTTCCATCATTGTATGCCCTAGCCTACACTTACCTGAATTTTCAGCGGCAGTCAACAGCAGATACGCAAGGCATGTAAGAAACCCTGCATATCTGCCAATGACTATCTAAGCCACCAGGACACACTCCAGAAAGCCAACCACAAATGGCTTGCAGTTGGCTTTCAGCTACATCTTTTAGAGGGCAGGACTTCGAGAGAGCAGCAGCGAGTTCATACTTGCTGCTGAATCATGCAATTTTGCCGTTGTCAGTGCAGACCTACCCTAAGTGTTAATATCTGGAGCTGATGTAGGACCAAGCCACGTGTGGTGCTGAGTATGCACTGATTTCAATAAGAGTTGAGGGTACTCAGAAAAGAACCCCATGGGGTCATGTGTCCCATGTTATTGTACATAACTGGTGAGTAAATAATTTCTATCATCAAGGAGCACAGGTATTGCTTGAATTATACTGAACATTTATAGTGCCATAAAGTATTTATAACAGCATGAGCTGGTGCTATTGTGTTTAAGCTTCAATCAGAACCAAAGTCTCAGGGCACCTGCTAGTGCTATTAGGTTCTCTCTTCACTCAATACTTGTGGGCATTCTCAAAAAGGGAATGTTGTTATGTGATGTTACTGTTATCCAAAGAAAAAATCTTGGGCATGGTGACTCTAGAATTTGATAGCACAATGTACGTTATTTGATGTTGAACTATCATTTAGTAAAGTAGTTCCCTGTTAACAATATCCTGACTGAAGACAGCATGGCCTTATGGGTCCAGTCCTTGATCACGGAAGCCACTGGGATTTTGGCCATTAACTACAGAAAGCACAAGCAGGATTTAATGATGGCCCAGGAATTCCCCTAGTTCTAAGCCGACCTCTTCTATCTACTTGGTGTATGGGTTTAGATAAATCATAACGGTCCAATATTTCAGAATTTTCCACAATTTTTCAGTGCCTCAAACATTGGGTCTCAATTTGAGATGGTTAAGGCCTGATGTTCAGCGGTCTTACACACCCACAAATGGGAACTGCCTCTGAAATATTACGATTACTTTCCTCAATTTGGGTATCAAAAAGCTGAAGGAATGAAAAAGTTAAAAGTTCAGGCCTATACCACCCTGTGTGACAGTTTCTTATCTGTAAAACAGAAACAGCAACAATTGGGGTAACGGGTAACATTGGGCAAATACTACTTCTGACAACAACTGACAGTGATTGCTCCTTGCCTTATATTTCCATGAAACCCTGTTTCTATGACATCCATGAGGGAAGGATTGAATGCTTCACCCCCTTTACTCAACTCATTCCTCACCCCCAATGTGTCTCCCTCCCCCACATCTGGTAGCAGAAAGGATAATATAGCCCTTAAATGCAATAAATTAAGAGAATTCAAAAATTTAAGAAAATTCATGCAACAGTCAGTTGAGGTACTCTTATAGCAGTCTAGTTTGGGTAAGGATTTTAATACACCAGTTTCCTTTTATGTTTCCTCAGGGAGAGAATATCCTTGTTCCCTGAGGGAAAGAACTTGTCCAGCACAGAGGTCAAACTAAAAATTCTAACCAAGGTCAAAAATATAAACAAAGCCTATGGAGACAGGTTGCAAGCAAGTCAGTGGATCTGATGCTGATGGATGACATCTATAGGTACCTGTCCTCTGTTTACTCTTGGAAGAATAAGTTCATATCACAGTTGTCAAAGATGACGCCTCAGTTTAAGGAACTCATGCTAATCAGGCTGTGACTGACATTTTCCTTGGGTCTCCTCAAGTCCTGCAAGTACAGAAACTTCACCGGAGGCTAAGATACCACTAGAGAATAATAAATAAGTAGGAAACTAAACCAAAAAGAACCAAGGGCTTTTTTTTATTATTATTATTATTGTTGGTTTTTTATGAGAACACATTCACCAGTGTATTCTGGAGTGCCTAACACAGTATGAAACCATTAAAAAAATTATGCAACGTATCCAAATAGGGGGTAGGTTGCTGCATCTTCTCAGTGATCTGCATAGGACATTTGCACACATGCATACAGATGTATGACACTGTAGGAGCTCCAGAAAGGATCACACCTCATTAAGAAGAGAATCCCCCCCCCCCCGCCTCAGTTCCCTGATGCATCCTTCCTTTACAGGCAGGCTCTACTCACTTCTGTGCAGTCAGACTGCTCTGCAAACTAGTACAGAATGAGCAGAGGGTCCACAAAAATTCCTAAAAGCCTTGAGCAAGACACACCAAATTTGGAGAGCTCCACCTTGTGTCCTCCCTTTCCTGGAAACCCTCACAAAGACTAGCATAATTTGGTCCTACAGATAGATAAAATCCCACACAGAGGCCCCACCATTTATGTTTTCTTAAGTCACAATCACTATTTTTGTCATGGGCTAATAGTTCCTATTTGATTTCTAAAGTAAACAGACCTGATGCTTTTTGGGAGAATGTTCATCTCTATCATGCTATCCTGACACTTGCATTCCAAATGTCATTGTTTTTATTTAATTACTGATTTGAATTTATTCCCACTTTTAAAAAAATAGGGTATGTACCTCAGTCACTGAAAACTACACTTTCACCCTGGATCACTTCTTTCTAGAGAAGCGAGTAGACATGACAGGCAGACCCGTGTCAGATGTGAAGTGCAAGACATACAATCCAAATGCTCTATACAAGCAGATCAGCTAGTTTAACCATTTACTTTCCTTCTACCCACCCCCTGCAAAGAAATTACTTTAAAATTATACAATCTAAAGCACTTGACTTTAAAATCAATTTATTTAAGAATGAAGAAAAACAAAAAACACCTTCAATTCACATTGAGAATCATCTTTTTTAATGCAATGAAAACAAGGCAAGGTAGCCTGACATAGCCTTTGTCTTAAGCAAGTTTATGTCCATTGCTCAGTGGCATGTTTTGTTCCCTATGCAAAAGTGGACTTCATTAATGTTCATTCTGTGAAGATTTTTCTAGCTACCCTGTAAGCTACCCAAAACATTTTATCATCTGTAGCTCTGTCCCTGTTAAGGAAATGTGTGCTAAACAGGAGTTAAAGTATAATTTGGCAGGCCCCAGAACCCTTCTAAACTGATGGCCCCCCCCATCCCTGTGCAAGCCCCCCTCACAGACCCCAGCTCCTGCCACCCCCACTTACCCCCCCCACCCCAACTTCTGCTCCACACACACCTGTTCCCCACCCCAAAGTCTGGCACAAAGGCTGAGCATGCTCAGTGAGACCAGGCTGGGGGGTGCAGTTTTTAGAACTCCCTGCCCTGCTGGAATGCAGCAGAACGCTGTTCTGGGGCCTTAGGGACTCAGCGTTCAGGACCCTAAAGTAGAAAATTGAGCCAGAATGATGCATTACAGGGCATACTATTTTTACAAACAGGGGACTGCAAACAGGGGAGTTTGAAAGGGACAGAGTAGGTGAAACCCTGAGAAGGAGGCAAAAGTGATCGATCCCCTTGCTGAGGAAGCAAGGGAAAGAGTGAAGCTTGGGTGAGTGAATTGCTGACTGTGTGTTTGTGTCTTTCCCTACAGGTGATTTCTGTTAATTGCCAGTTACTGTGGGAATTGGGACGGTGATTGTGAGAGCCTCTGGGGGCTGTTCGTACTATTGTTCCCTGCTCACCCTTGATTTAGGTTAAATCAGCCTTGTGACCACCCTTCCCCTCTGTGCTTAATGAGGGGCAAAGGCTGACCTAAGCAGAGTAGGTCTTACAAGTCAGTGGCTCAAACAGGGAACTGCAAACAGGGGAGTTTGGGAGGGAGTTGGCGAGGGCACAATGGTGAAGAAGGGCAGTGTCACTTGTGCCAGCACTGCTTCTTTCTCCTCCACCAGCACTTGTATCCAGACAGACATCCTGAGCATGGATATCACTACCCAGATCCTGGGGTGGACTTGCAAGGATTGTGGCCTGCATTTCCCACTCACAGACAACCAGACTGGGGAGATGAATCAATGTGACAGGTGCCTTCTGGGGGAATCTCTCAGAAGGTAGGTGGGAGAGTTACAGGAGCAGGTACTTAGGCTTAGGAGTGTACATGACCTGGAGAATCATAGAATCATAGGGTTTGAAGGGACCTCATGAGGTCATCTAGTCCAACCCCCTGCCATAAAAGCAGGACTACTCACAGTAAATTATCCCAGCCAAGGTTTTGTCCAGACGGTGTTAAACATCTCCAAACATGGAGATTCCACCACCTCCCTAGGTAGCTCATTCCAATGCTTCACCACTCACCTAGTGAGAAAGTTTTTCCTAATATCCAGCCTCGACCTCCCCAGCTGCAACTTAAACCATTGCTACTTGTTCTGTCCTCTGTTACTACTGAGAACAGCCGAGCTGCGTCATCCTTGGAAGAAAACAAAACAAAACAAAAAAAAACCAAACAACAACAAGCAGTTGTGTGGCACTTTAAGACTAACAGATTTATTTTTTGCATGAGCTTTCGTGGGAGAAGATCCCACTTCCTCAGATGGTTCGAAGATGGGTGAACTTACAGAAAGGAATGAAACTAAATGCAAGGGGGTGTAAAACATAGGATCAGGTCATAAAGTAACAGAAATCAGAGCACTTTACAGGCTCAAACCATGGGAAGCCTGAAGTCAAATTACCCTTTGTAATGGGAAAAGAACCCATAGTCTCGATTGAGTCCTGCTTTCACAGAATTTAGCTTGCATATTAATTCGAGTTCAGCTGTTTCTCTTTGAAGTCTTGATGTCCCAGGTACATCTCTAATGACAGTCATTAACAAATCCATCATCGAGTGATTAGGAAGATGGAAGTGCTCAGCAATTGGTTTCTTTGTTCTTTGATTTCTGATATCAGCTCTGTGCTCATCCTTGGAGCCTCCGTACAAGTAGTTGAAGGTTGCTATCAAATTCTCCCTCAGTCTTCTCTTCTGCAGGCTAAATAAGCCGAGTTCCTTCAGTATCTCTCCATGGGTCTTGTGTTCCAGCCCCTTGATCAATTTTGTTGCCCTCCACTGGACTCTAATTTGTCCACGTCCTTTTTGTAGTGGAGAGCCCAAAACTGAACACAGTATTCCAGATGAGGCCTCACTAGTGCTGAATAGAGGGGAATGATCATATCCCTCAATCTGCTGCCAGCACTACTTCTGATGCAGCCCAGTAGGCCACCGGCCTTTTTGGCAGTAAAAGCACACTGCTGACTCATATCCAGCTTCCCATCCACCATGACCCCCAGGTCCTTTTCTCCAGTGCTGCTACTTAACTGATCACTCCCTGTAGCACTGCATGGGGTTTTTCTGTCCCAAGTGAAGGACTTTGCACTTGTCCTTGTTGAACTTTATGAGATTTCTATTGGCCCACTGCTCCAGTTTGTCAAAATCTCCCTGAATCCTGTCCCTGCCCTCCAGTGTCTCTACCATTCCCCCCAGCTTGATATCATCCGCCAACTTACTGAGTGTGCAATCTATCCCATCATCCAGCTCATTAATGAAAATGCTGAACAGAACTGGCCCCAGGACCGACCCCCAGGGCACACCACTTGTTACTGGTTGCCAACTAGATATAGAGCATTGGTTCTTACGTGCTGAAACTGTTGATCTAGCCAGTTCTCTATCCACCATATAGTCCACAGATCCAACCCATACTTCCTTAACTTGCTGACAAGAATGCTGTGGGAAAACATATCAAAAGCCTTGCTAAAGTCAAGGTATATCACGTCAATCGCTCTTCCCACATCCACAAATCCAGTCATCTCATCATAGAAGGCAATTAGGTTGGTCAGGCATGATTTACCCTTTGTAAATCCATGCTGACTGTTCCTGATCACTCTATTTTCCTCCAAGTGTTTCAGGATGGATTCATTGAGAACCTGCTCCATAATTTTTCCAGGGATTGAGGTGAGGCTGAGAGGTCTGTAATTCCCTGGATCCTCCCTTTTGCCTTTCTTGAAGATAGGTACTATATTTGCTTTTTTCCAGTCCTCCAGCACCTCCCCTGTTCGCCACGAGTTTTCACAGATAATGGCCAGCGGTACTGCTATCTCATCGGCCAACTCCCTCAGCACCCTCGGAGGCAGTTCGTCCAGCCCCATAGACTTGTGCACATCCAGCTTCTTTAGGTAGTCCCTAACCTGACCTTCCATCACCAAGGGCCTCTCTTCTTCTCTCCAATCTTCCATGCCCAGCGTAGTGGGCTGGGAGCTGGCCCTGCTTGTGAAAACTGAAGTGAAAAAAGCATTGAGCACTTCAGTCTTTTCCTCATCCTCTGTCACGAGGATACCTGTGCTATTCAGTAAGGGACCTACACCATCCCTGATCCTCTTCTTGTTATTGACATACTTGTAGAAACCCTTCCTATTATCCTTCACATCCCTTGCTAGCTGCAACTCCAACTGCCCTTTCTGATTTTATCCCTGCAGTCCCAAGCAATATATTTATATACCTCCTTGGTCATCTGTCCAAGTTTCCACTTCTTGTAAGCTTCCTTTCTATGCTTTAGCTCAGTGCAGAGTTTGCTGTTAAGCCACACTGGGTGCCTTCCACATTTGCTGTTCTTTCTGCACATCACTATGGTATCTTCCTGTGCCCTTAGCAGGGTTTCTTTAAAATGCAGCCAGCTCTCCTGGAAGCCTTTCCCCTTCAGATCAGCCTTCCAAGGGATTCTGCCTATCAGTTCCCTGAGGGAGCCAAAATCTGCTTTTCTGAAGTCCAGGGTCTGCATTTTGCTTCTTTCCTTTTTTCCATTAATCAGCATCTTGAACTCTACCATCTCATGGTCACTGCTGCCCAGGTTGCCATTCACTTCTATATGCCCAATCAATTCTTCCTTGTTTGTAAGCAGCAGGTCAAGAGGTGCAGGGCACCTAGTTGGTTCTGCCAGCATTTGTACTAGGAAGATGTCCTCAACACTCTCCAAAAGCTTCCTGGATTGTCTGTACACTGCTGTATTGCCCTGTTAGCAGATGTCAGGATAATTGAATTCCACTGTAATAACCATGGTGTGCGATCTGGAAACTTCTGCTAGTGGGCTCCAGAATGGCGTTCCGCCACATTCCGGCTAACTTTAACCCCTGTTGCTAAAGTGACTTCACTAGTACAATCTCCTAATGGGGATGTGCTCCACCAGTAAAAAATGAAGCTAATGTTCATGCGACTAACTTTTATAACTCAGCAAAACAAGTTGTATGGCTGCAAACCCAAATTTATGTGCTACTGAGAATCTCTACTTGGGCTTTTCACTATCATAGTTTAATCAGTACTGGTGCAATCTCCCAAATGTACTGTGGAAATGGCACTCTAGATTCATTAAGGGGATCTTAACTCAAACTATATGATTGAGAAAGCCCTGCACACCAGGAACCATTTGAAGAAATTGCACAAAGCTGCCCACAGAAATTGTTCAATCATGCAGTCCACAAGACCAGAACATAGAGATTAATACACTCTAATGTGATTAAGAGTTCAACCTTATTCCCTAGTCCTTTGGTCACCAGACTAGGATACTTTCTTCCCATTATAACAGTCCTGATTCCTGGATGTGGTCCAAGCTTTGAGGGTGAATCCTGAGCTTTGCAGGAGCTAGGTGGTAGTTTCACAATCAGGGGCATACCTATCCCTGTCAGGGTACACAGAAGTTTTCCAGGGGATACATCAATTACATAGATTACCTAGTTTTATGACAGGCTTCATAAAAATCACTAGCCAAGCCAGTACAAACTACAATTCCAAAGAGACAATGACTTGTTTATATTGCTTTATATACTATACACTGAAATGCAAGTACAATATTTATAATCCAGTTGATTTATTTTATAATTATATGATAAAATGGAAAAGTAAGTGATTTTGCAGTAATTGCAAGCTATAATTCTTTCATATTTTATGCCTGATTTTGTAAGCAGGTAGTCTAGGTAATCTGAAACTTGGGAGTACATAAAACAAATCAAAATCCTAAAAGGGCTATAGTAATCTGGAAAGGTAGAGAGCCACTGAATCACTGATTGGTGAAAATAATCTATGTGCACACATGTAGGCAAATGCCAGAAAGAAAAATAAAACAGACAGATTGGGAGAGAGACAGACTAGATGAACATGAGTATTTTCCTGAAAGGAGAAATAGACTTTTAGGCCTGATGCTGGCTAATGAGGTATGGAGCTTTAAGCAAGGAAAGGATTTCCTTTGGTTTCTCCTACCTGCACTGGGAGAAGCTAGACTCTATTCACATTGCTTATAAATCAACAAGACTGCATCAAAGAAATACCAGGCTCAAGCATCAATCTCTACTCCCCAGTGGAATGCCTGCATGGCCTTGTACTTAGAAGAGGAAACTAAAAATTATTTCATACTCGCAATGATGATAAACAACTTAACTCTTATTCTGGGGGAAGGGTAGTGGAAAGGAGGAAGGAGACAAGTAAGGTTGGACATATCAAAAACAAATCCACACAAAGGATTTATTTTTTCTGCACCTCAAAACCTTCATTTATTTATTCTAAAGCTCCAGTGTTGTCCTTTTTTATACGCCGGTCTCCCAATTTCTAATTGTTTAGACACTTCAGTCATATTAAGCAGCGTGATCTGAGGCAGGTGTATTAAAAAGAGAACAATTCTGCAACAAAAAGCATTTTTTTGAGGAATTAAACATGAAAATAATGACTGCAGTTGCTTTAACATGATCTTTGAATGCCTCAGGGGATCACCTTATGCAAAAACAAAGCAGTTGCTCTCAAACTGGGAAGCTGAGCCTGCTTCTGCTGTCACTAGTTGGGTCTATGTATTCATATTCACTAGCAAAATCCACAGCTTCCTACACATCTATCGTTTCTTCCAGTACTTGTCACTGGTTTGTCCATTCAAAAAAGTGAGCAAATTGCCTTGAAAATCATGCAGGATATTGAGTACCCCATGTAGGATGTGGCTTGTCCAACTAATGTTTTCCGCAATCCCAAGAGTTTAATATCTTCTAACCTCAGCTGCCATGGAAGGAGAACCAACTGCATGTCAACAACAGGAACACTGCTGAATTAAGTGCATTGCTTAAGCCACTGTGTAAAGAAACAATGCACAGCTGTGGTTCTATAAAACCCTTAGTGGATTTTCTGAGAATGAGGTGCTCTGAGACTGAATTCCCCATGTTTTCTATCAGATTTTGTGCCTTATAGTGAATATTGAGCAGAGAGAGAGTGTGTAAAATTAACGTTTTACACACACACGCCTGATCAATGCCCACTTTGTGTCATATATGAAGGATGAGATTTTAATATTGAATTTTTTTCTCTCTCTTTTTTCCAGTTCTCTCTCTCCTTCTGTTCCTCAAACAAAGAGTTTTCAAACAACTAGAAAATTCTGGTTATAATTTCTTTTAATATTAAAAATATTATCATGCATCTCTCTTTCACTACCACCAATTGGTAGGCACTTTTGCAGCTTATGTTATTTGGCTTCAACGCTGTTGCATTAAACCAATTGTGAATAGTTTTTGCACTCTTGGGTCCATGCCAGAATGGGAAGAGACAGACTGAAGTTTTTAACCTGTGTGCAAATGAAAGCATCTTTAGAAATCCCCACTTAAAGTTAGAGTCCAACTTGAAATTTAAAAACAATGTTTGGTTTTATTTTTTATCCTGAACTCATTTCCATCTCCATCCTTTCACCTTCACGTATGCCTCTCTCTTACTACAGGGAATACAGCAAGTCCCAAGAGCCAGTCAGGATTACTCTTTTGCTCCCCTGGTGCCTGCCAGCAACTATTCTATCCATGATTCTGCGGTTCCATTTGACCAGCCAGAAGAACCCTTTACACTCCTCTGGATCCAGGGTAGCAACTGCCTGACTCTTGCTCTGAAGTTCCTTTTATATGGTCCTACTAGGCCCTGACTGACTGCTCCCTGAAGCTTTGATGATTGGCTTCTTCCTCTGGGGAAACCACCTGAGGCCACTTTGGGTACCTCTTTACTGTTCCTTTCTGAAACAGGGTGCAAAAGGACCTTGAGGCATCCAGACCACCACCTCTGGGCCTGGTATATCCTATCACAGGGAGCTGACTTGGGCCTGGATAGTGGAAGGGATTTAAACATATGCTTAAGACCATCCCTGTTCAAATAGCACTTGAATATGTGCTTAAGTCCTACTAACATCAATCCTGAATCAGGACCTTAGACTTGGCAAAATTAAATATAGGTCCCCAAAGGCACTAACAAGAGAAGAAAAGCTCAGGAAACTTATTGATCTTTGCTGTCTTTGTGATAAACTAAAGCATGACATTAAGTTGCTACTGCTCTTGAGATTTTTTTTATATATAGGAAAGGAGCCATGTGTTCAGGTAGCTGCTGTTCTACTCTTCTAGATCAATCATTTTCACTCTGCATTGCACTTTCTGTAAAAGCAGCTAAATGTTTTAACAAGACAGGACTCAATTTAAAAATGCTACAGTATACAACAGTAAAGTAAAAAAGATTATGGAAAGTTTTGATAAACATTGTATTGGAGATAGGGTCAAGTCATGTTATTCAGATCTGAAGTCAGACCCCCCCCCCCAACATTTCAGGGAAGACAGCTCCAGTAATTCAATTTTGCCCCCCTCCAATAATGAGTACCTTCCTTTGTCCTCCAGGGTTCAGTGGGACTTCTTGGATAAATAAAATCATTCACAAAGTTTTGCAGAACTGGGTCCTTTGATTGTTAACTATCCAGGACAAAGACTGTTTCTGTAAGTGCGTGGACCCCACCTAGCAGAGTTTGGACATTAATAATGAGCTAGAGATGAAAGCTACAGCTGAATAACCCAAGTAGTCATAGAACATTTAGTCTCAATTTTTTCCTATTACAGTGTACTAGAAAATCTAATTTAGCAAATTAAGATTTTCAGTGAAACAGAGAAATTCTAGTTAACATAATAATGTAAACTGTCATTTTATTTACAATGATGCAGAACATACAAATCACAGACATCTGGATAGTGGTAACTAGCAAACCAAATCCAACTGGGTTGCTCTTGATGTGAGCATGTGTGTCATAGAACATGGAATAATTATTAATGTAAAACATAAATAAGGTGGGAGGCACATTAGAAACAATTGTGAAGGCAAGATTCCCACCTCAAAGGATTTACAGTTTATCTAAACAGACAAAGTATGATGCCAAGATGGGCAATATAAATTAACAAAACTAGTGAAGTAAGCCTACATTTCATCTTCAAAGCATTCTAATTTTTCAGAAAGTTGAATGTTCACCTTCTGACAAATCAGACTCCTTAATTGTCAATTTTGTTCCTTAAAATCAGAGGCATCCAAAATATGTTACACATGAAATATGAAAGCCTTGGCTTAATGATTTTAATTCTTCTAAGTAAATAATACTTGTCTAAGAAGGGGACAATGGGGGAAATAAGGTGACTGACTCCATTCACACTAATAAGCCAACTTGTAGTGACGCTCTGAGGGCTCATTCTTCTGTTTGGTACATGTCATACCCAGCTGTCTATCTTGGGAAAGTGACTAGTGACTTTTCCTAAGATGCTCTGCAAACCATGGTATGTATTGGAGGACAGAAAGGAGCTCCACAGCTAGTCATAAAAATACACAGAAGAGTTTGCTCACATAGCACATCCTCACGTCTGAGAATTCCTATGAGAACCATGAACAATAATTGACACGCACAGATGAACTTAGAAAAACCCTGATTTTTTTCTACTTTACTTCAGTATTTCCGAGAAACTATACTGTATAGATAAAAGATTTAATACTCCTACTTTAAGTTATTTACCTTTCCCATCCATCAAAAGCCACCTTATTATTCTAGCTCCTCACCATTTCATTGGTTAGCACCACTAAGAGTCCTGCTGGATTCACAACAGATATTTACATACACTGCACTGTATTTCATAGTATCAGAATGCAGGATGCATTATGAATAAACATTCTATTGATGCAACCAGGTCATCAATGTTTGCTTTTTCTTTTTCACTGAAGGGGGAGAGGGGACCTGAGATACTGCCCAGCTTGGGAAAGAACTACTATTTCACTTGGACAGTGTCAGACATTTATATTATGCAAATACAACCTATTACAACATTACATTATGATAGTGTGCATCAGTACAATACATTAGGAGAATTTATATAGTATACCAAAATGTTCAATGTGCACAGATTTGGGCCAAGAACATATAAATACTGATGATTCTAGTTTGGGAGCTATGTTTCCCTGGCTACTTCAGATCATGTTATTCTCAGTCAATTTATTGTTAGGAAAGATTATCAAAGCCCAACTGTGGCAGTCATTGTTCAAGAAAATGAACATACATTCAAACCAAATCAATAACTGCAGACCTCAAATACCAATGCTTCTTAAGTTTGGAAAAATGCTGACTTCTTAATAGTGACCATAGTACTAGATTTTTGCTTCAGCAGGATACATGTGATTCTGTTTTAGAGAAAAAGAATGATCTTGTGGTTATGAAACTCAACAGGAGATCGGGACTCCATTCATTTATTTTTCTGTGCCTCTGTCCCCTCTCTACTATTTCCTTTCTCCTGCCTTAAGTCTATCATTTCTATTGTGACTGTACACGCTTAGAAGTACGGCTTGTCTGTTGTTATCCATTTATACAATGTCTAGAGCAATGAGGCCACATTCTCAATGAGATTCTATCAGGCGCTAACATAATAAAATATGTTAAATAGAAATTTAGTTTTTCTATTTAATGGCAAAATTCTATAGTTTTGACATTTTTTCCCTTGTGAAATTGAACCACCAAAATTCCCCAGAAGTAATTTGAGGTAGATCCCAAAGTTTCATTTCTGCTAAATCAAAGTATTTGACTTTTTTGTAAAATTAAAAAAAGTCATCTTAAAGTGAAAAAAAAAATCAAAATGTGCCCTTCCCAAAGTGTTCAAAACAGAATTTTTGACTTTTTCTTTTACCGTGTGACAAAACAACAGTACCTTTGTGGCAGTGCATCTCATGCTCTAGAAGGCTACTGGGTCACAGTGGTCCTCTTCTTCTTTGTTTCCACCCAGGGGGGCTGCCACGGGTGTCACTCCTGGTGTGGGAAGGGGGACCCAGGCCTGCCTTCTCCTCTGGGTCCCAGCTCAGTGGCACCAAGAGATGCAGCTATGCACTGCTGACCAAGTCCCAGTCCTGCACTCCTATGCCCTGGACTGTTTTCCCCCTCCTTTATATCATTCAGGTTTTTTGCCTAGTCTTCCTTTCTACCGGGTTGTCTTCTCCAGCTCTCCACCTTTCTCTCCGTTTCTCTCGCTCCTTCTCTTCTCTAATACCTTCTGAAAGTTCTGTACCACAGCACTGACCCTCCTGCTCCTTCTCCAACTTGTGCAACCTCTGTTTGGGGTGGGACAGCTTTTATCAGGCACCTGGCTAGGCCTTAATTGATCTCAGGTGCCTCTGACTGCCCTGCAGTAACTGCAGCTAGCCACTAAGGAAACAAGCTCTTAATCTACCACTTATATACCTTCCTTCACTCACTCTTACAGTGCCTGCTGCATTTAATATCTCCCACAACCCCCAAATTATTCTCTCTCTTGAGAAAACAAGAAGGTGTTCCTGCCACCACCCCTGCTGTCCTGAGAAGCCCTTCTACCACTGCTCCTGCTACCACCACCACTACGGCTGTTGGCTAGTCTCCCTCTCACCCCCCCGTAGAGAGTGGGGGGAGATGGAGGAGAGACCACCACCACCACTACCACCACCTGAAGAGGATCCTCTCACCAGCTGGTCCCTGCTGCGCTTACCATCTGGAGTCTACTGTCCCTGATGAAGACACCACCAGCAGCAAGGGGAGGCACTAAAGGACTGAGCTGTTGCTGCTTCCAGCTGGGGGTGAGCCCTTCGTGAACTGAGACTCTGCAACAACCACCTCTGCCACCCCCAACTGCTGCTGCCTGCTCTCCCCTTTCATCAACAAGGAAGGAGGCTCCCAAACCTGCCAGGACTGTTTGAGCAGCAGGGATCTCAGAGCCTCTCAGAAACAGCTCCCCTCCCCCATAGCCCAGCCACTCCCTCACCTCTTGTCCCCTCCCCCCCGCTCTGCCCTCCAGCCAGGCCAGTTTCCCTACCCCTCAGAGACCCCCCAGCTCTTAGGTGTGGTTAGTTCCTACACCCCTCCTTAGTCCCTGTAAATTTGTCTGTCTCCCCCACCCTTCTCCACCCCTGCCCTTCAGCCTCCACTGTCTCCCTGCCCTGCCCATGGTTCCCTTAGCCCCACCCCAGCCAGGAGAAGCTAGCCCTCACACGCCCCTAAATCACTTGTTTCTTTCCCCCCCTGTTCGCTACACTCCTCGAGACTCCACCGAGCCCATTCCCCCACATCCAGCCAGAGGCGCTGGCCCCCCCTCCTGCCTCACACAAGCCCCTACCACTTTTTCCCAGGGGCCCTCCTTCCCAGCCCACAGCTTAATACGGAGGAGTGGTCTGCCAGCTCTCCCCCACACTCCCCCACCTTCCCCATTGCTTGTCTCCCCTCCCCTGCCCCTGCCCCTGCCTATACCCTCCTCCCCAGCCCGCAGCTTAGTGCAGAGGAGAGGTTCCCCCTACCTACCCAGCCTCCTCCACTGCATTACTCCCTGCCCGTCCCCCTGCCCAGTCCCTGCCACCGGTCTCCCTTCCTATTTGGGGACACACAGACATTCCCAGCCCCCTCCACCCCTCTCTCTCAGTCTGCTACCCCGTCCATGCCTGTGGCTGCCCCTTCGACCACCCCTGCTGCTCTAACCAATGCCAACACCCCCAGCAAATTGGCGCCAGCAGTGGCGGGCAAGGGAAGGGCCTCCACCCCTGCTGCTGCCTCAGCCACCTCAGCTGGCCATAAAAGCTGGCAAGAAAAGGCAGGCAAAGGCCCTGCCATCGCCACAGCCACATCATCGGCTGCAGCCCCCTTCTCTTCCCCTGTCATTCCCTCCACCAGCTTTGGGGACTTCCCTGGCCCCAGGGCAAACACCCAGGTGGCTGCCACCCCTCCACCCACCACTGCACCACTTGCCCAAGCTGCATCCTTGTCTTCCACCTTGGGCAGCCAGGGCCTCTTCTCCACCTTAACCAGGAGACACAGGGCCTGTTTCCTTCTGGTGGCTGCCTCCACGCAGGTAGAAACCTAGGTGTGGGCGATGGCAAGGCTGGAGGGTCCTTCAGCCATCACAGCAGCCTCCAAAGTGTATGGCAAGATTGTGTTTTTCCTGTCATCAGAGGCCACTGCACAGGAGGCGATGGTCAAGGGCCTGGCGCTGGGGGTGTCTACATCCCCGTGGAGCCCCTGGAGGACCTAGGCGTATGGGTGGTCCTCACCTCTGTTCCACCTTTTCTTCCCAACTCTGCCTTGCTTCCCCTCCTCTCCACCCTGAGAAAGCCAATCTCAACCATTAGCCCTCTCCCACTGGGGTGTAAGGACCCCACCCTCCATCACGTCCTGTCCTCCTTCCGACAGGTACAAATCCAACTGCTGCCAGCGGGGGCACATGACGGAGTGGCACTTGAGGGGTCCTTCCTAGTGCCTCATTAAGGGGCACTGTATAGAATTCGTTATTCCTCAGGGGAAGATCGGTGGTTCCACTGTAGGGCCACGGGGCACATCCAGAGGGATTACCCCCTGGCCCACCAAGGAGAGGAGGCAAACCAGCCCCCCGAGGCAGCAAAGAGCACCAGCCAAAACACCTCCGGCGACCCCAGCCCTCCAGGCATTGGAGCGGCCTCTCCACATCCTCCTCCCACCCCACAGCCATCTGGGCCCGTGGAGGAGAGAGGGGAAAAAGTGGCTGGAGCCCAGCAGGGAGAGGGCTTACCCCACAGAGAGTGTTCCCAATTCCCCTGTCACTCTGCCCTCGTCCCTTTCCTCCCGGGCTCCTTTGCACTTGCTGCCTGCCTCTGCCCCCTCCCCCCGCTGGCCAGCCCTCCACTGCCACCTCGGAGGGCTGGTCCTCATCTTGGGAAAGTGTAGCAAGCACCAGAAGGTCCAGGCCCTCCCTGCCATGTCGGATGGGGAGGAGGCCCCCTGACAGTCATTGCGGGGGGCTGATGGTGCCGGGAATGCTACTGCCCAGACCTTCCACCACATTCCCCGACAAGGCCCAGCGGGAGACCCTGGCCAAAGATGGAGACAGCAGCATAGGGGGGCAGCTCTCCCCCCCCCCCCGCTGGAGGACCTCGTAGACTCCTTTACCGTGGAAGCCACTGAGGGAGCCACCCCCCACATAGCCCCTGAACCACCCATGCCTGCCGCTGGCACCGAGGTAATCACCACCCCAATGTCCATTGCAGCAGTGCCTATTGTGGCAGGGGGAGGATTAGTCTCCATCTATGCAGAGACTGAGGCGCAGGATCTGACCCCAGTCATTTCGGGGGAGGACGATCCCCTCCCAGGGGGCTTTGATCTGGGCGGCACCCTACTCCTGCCGCCCCCCTCCCTCCCCACAGCCTGTGGCCACTGTTCCCACTTTTACCCCAGGGACACCCCCGGACTACTCTACCTGCCCAGTGGCACTTGCTGTTCCGCCTGCAGCTGCCAAGCCTCCAAGGGCAGCAGCTGACACCACGCAGCTGGGCCCCGGAGCACTGTCCCCGGTGGGACAGCTGTCTCCTCCCTCCTCTGACAGTGCCACCCAGTGTTCCCCCCAGTCAGATGCTGCAGCCTTAGACAACGCTGTCTGCCTGCCACCCGGGCCCAACATCGGTGGGGATCCTGCCCCAATGTGCCACTCAGTTACCCTGTGCCTGGTCAAAGGGAGCTGCATCCCAGTGGTCCGACCACCAGGGACCCCATCCTTAACCCTCTCCATGCCCCTGACACTGCCCCACCCTCTGCCCTAGATCCCTTCCCTGTTGCTGCCCCCCCCCCCGGGACCATGACCTTCCCTTTCACTGCCACCGACTCCCAGGGGGTAAGCATTTGTGGTCCCTATCCTGCCTGGGGCTGCAGCCCTCCCTCTGCTGCCTTTCCCCCTTGTGCTGGGGGCCGGACTGGACAATGTGGCATCTCTGTCATCGGCGCCTTGACGGGGCTCCTTACCCTGTCTGTCTGTCGCGGCTGGCAATGGGGCCGTCACGGGGACTCAATCGGAGGACAGCCAGGGCCCTTCCACCCCGGACCCCCAGTGCTGTGGGACGAGCTCTGTGCCTTTCTGGACAACACTCGCAGGGCCAGGAATCAAGTGTGGCTCACCCTGCAGCACTGGGGGAGTTTCCACCTCATCCTCCAGGCCATGAAGGCCATCCTGAAAGTGGGAAAGGGACCAGGAAGGCAGCACGCTGCAGCAAACCAGAGAGCCCGCAAGTTCCATGACTACTTCATGGCCTTCGGGGTGGGTCATGGATTGCTGTATGGCCTGACAGAGGCCCATAATGCTTCTGCCACTCCCATGGCTCCCTTCTAGCCCTCCTCATGGCTCCCACCATCTTTGCAACCTTGAACGCCAGGAGCTGTAGTATGGGTCTCCACAGGACCCAGGTGCTCTCCTTCCTTCGGGAGGGGGACTGGTCTGTGGTGTTCCTGCAGGAGACCCATAAAGATCCAGCCACAGAGACCAGCTGGCCACTGGAATGGGGTGTTCCTGAGCCATCTGTCCACCCACTCCAGCAGTGTGGCCACCCTGCTCTCCCCCAACCTACAACCCGAGGTTCTGGGAGTTGCCGAGGTCATGCCGGGCCGCCTGCTGCAACTCTAGGTCCACGTGGAGGAGCTGGTGTTGAACTTGGTCAATGTCTGGGCCCCGCCCTCAGGCCCGGAGTGGGAGTGATTCTTCCAGCAGGCAGCCACCTTCCTCTGCACCTTTGATTCTCAGGAGTGCCTGGTCTTGGGCGGGGATTTTAACACCTCCCTTGAGGAACGGGACCGCATGGGGACCGAGCGGTGCCAGGCCGCCATGGACGTTCTCTGGGAGATGATTGACCATCACTCCCTGATGGATGTCTGGTGCACCCACCACCTGGACGACGAGGTCACCTTCACTTTTGTCCAGGTGGAGGATGATCAGTCGTGCCAATCCCAGCTGGACCACATTTACCTCTCTCGCTGTCATCTGGCCCGAGCCCACTCCTCCAGCATTTCACTACCTGGTGACTGTGACAGCCTCTCTCTCGGAGGAGAAGGCGGGGCCAGCCTACTGGCACTTCAACAACAGCCTGCTGGAGGACATGGGTTTCATGGCGTCCTTCCAGGAGTTCTGGCTGGCCTGGTGGGTGCAGAGGCCCGCCTTTCCCTCAGCACAGCATTGGTGGGACCTGGGGAAGGTATGCACCCAGCTCTTCTGCCAAGACTACACACAGGCCAGCTGGCAGAGGGATGTGGTGATAGAGCAGCTGGAACAGGAAGTCTGAGAGCTGGAAAGGAGCCTGGCTGTCAGCCCTGAGGTGCCATCCCTCTGCAGAGAGTGCCAGGAGAAGTGGGAGGAGCTCAGGGCCCTCAAAGACCTTTGGGTCCAGGGAGCCTTCATTTGATTCCACATCCACCTCCTTTGGGCAATGGACCGCAGCTCCCACTTCTTCTATGCCCTGGAGAAATGGAAGGGAGCTACAAAACATGTCACCTGCCTCCTCGCTGATGATGGCACTCCCTTCATAGATCCAGAGAAGATGCATGGAAGGGCCAGGGCCTTCTGTGCCAGCCCTTTCTCCCCGGATCCAACCGAAGTCAATGTCTCCAGGGTGCTCTGGAATGAACTCCCCATTCTCAGCACAGGTGACTGGGACTGGCTGGAGCATCCTCTCACTCTGGCAGAGTTCACGGAAGCCCTCTGTCACATGCCCACCAACAAATTGCTGGGCATGAATGGGCTGACCATGGAGTTCTACTGCGCATTCTGGGACATCCTCGGTCCGGACCTGGCCGCCGTCTGCGCCAAGTCTGAGGGAAGGGGGGAGCTCCCCCTCTCTTACTAGCAGGCTGTGCTGGCCCTGCTGCCCAAGAAGTGGGACCTCCGCGACCTTCAGAACTGGCATCCCATCTCACTCATCTGCACGGACTACAAGATCGTCACCAAGGCCATCTCACTGCAGCGTGGGTACATGCTGCAGGACATGATCCATCCTGACCAGACCTAAACCATCCCGGGCTGGTCCATTTTCAGCAACCTGTACCTGGTCCAGGACCTCCTAGTGCTCAGGCGTAGGGACAGTCTGTCGTTCACCCTCCTGGCCTAGGACCAGGAGAAAGCGTTCGACAGGATGGACCACGGGTATCTCCTGGGCACCCTGCAGGCCTTCTGCTTTCGGTCATGCTTTGTGGGGTTTCTCCCAGTGCTGTAAGCCTCCGCGGAGCGCCTGGTCAAGCTCAACTGGACCCTGACTGATCTGGTCAGCTTCAGGTGAGGAGTACATCAAGGCTGTCCGCTGTCAGGCCAGCTGTATGCTCTGGCCATCGAGCCCTTCCTCTGTCTCCTCCACTGGAGGTTGATGGGTTTGGTGCTCCATGAACCAGAGCTGCAACTGGTCCTATCAGTGTATGCCAACGATGTGGTCCTCGTGATCCAGGACCCAGGCGACCTGGCACGGTTGGAGGCTTGCCAGGCCATCTAGTCGGCGGCCTCCTCCACCCTGGTCAACTGGCTCAAGAGCTCTGGCCCGACAGTAGGGGCCAGCTGGTCAGCAGGTCCTCGTTCCACTTGCACTTCAAGCCATCCGGTGGACTGCAGATCTGCTGCTCTATCTCGGCATCTCTCTTTCTGCCACCCACCCCTCCCCAGATGAGAACTGCTATGATTTGGAGGGCAGGGTCATTGGGCACCTGTGGAGATTGACGGGACTGCCACAGTGCCTCTCCCTTTGCGAGAGGGTACTGGTCATCAACCAGCTCGTCCTGTCCATGCTCTGGCACCGGCTCAACACCCTGGTCCTGCCCCTGACGTTCCTGGCCAATCTCCAGAAGACAGTTCTTGAAAACTTCTAACCAACTTTAACAATAATCTAGAAAGATCTGTAACTCATAACATTTGCTTTGCGCTTCAGATTCCACTGCTACTAAAACACAAAACCAAACAGATGAGCTATACACTGGTCTGTGTTCCTTGCAACTGGGCACAGTTGATTTAAAGGACTGTGAGTACTAGTGGATTTCTCAACAAGTCTAGGTTTTGTAGGAAACCCAAGACACAGTGGCTATGTCTATGCTACAAAAGTTAGTTTAAATTAGTTAACTTGAACTAACTGATTTGACTTTAAGTTGAGTTATTAATTCAAGTTAGAGAGTCTTCACTAGACTCTTAATTCAAATTAAATCAGGATTTATTAATTCAACTTAGAGTCTACACTAGACTCTCCAAGTCGAATTGGGGGCTGGGGTGAGGGAGGAGGGGTGCACTGTGGGAAGTGTGCCAACGTGGCACAGCAGAAGGTCAGCCCTTCCCCAGCCACTACTTTGAAAGAGGAAGTGACCTCAGCACCTTCCTCATTATGCCTGGCACCATGGAGTCTGAACAGGTCATGGACCAGACTCATCACCAATGCTTTGTCAGGCAGCTACATGGTTCCTGCCAGATACTGGGAAGTCTCCTTCTATTCTGGATCAGGCTTCCCCCGCACCCTCACCATGCAGGGGCACACCATAGTCTGCACCCCATCTTGCTGTCCCTGCAGACTGCCACGCTCACCCCAGTGTGCCCCATGCCTTGTCGTCTCTGAGCACACGAGGCCAGCACTGACTGCTGAGAGTGAATCCTCCTCAATACCTGGAACGACAACCTATGGCTGCAGAACTTTAGAATAGGCATAGGGACCTTCCTCACACTGGTCTGCAAGCTCACCCCAGCCCTACAGTGCATGGACACGACTACGATCCTTCCTGCTTGCGGACAAGAGAGTGGCCATCTCTGTCTGGAAGCTGACAACCCCGGACTCCTACCACTCCATGGCCCAGCACTTTGGCATCAGCAAGTCCACCGTGGTGACTGCCCTCATGTAGGTGTGCTGGGCAATTAACTGGGTCCTGCTACCCCACCTCATCACCTGTGCAACCTGCAAGATACCATTGACGGCCTCACTGCACTTGGGTTCCCCAGTTGTGTGCACATCTTGGATGCCATGCACATCCCTATCTGAGCCCCAGACCACAGGGCCCTGGACTATGTGAACCAGAAGGGATATTACTCTGTTGTCCTGCAGGTCCTCGTGGATCACTGTGAGATCTTCCAGAACATGGACTAGCCAGGGAGGGAACACAATGCACACATCCTGCACAACTCCTCCATGTACAGGTGTATGCAGGCAGGCACCTTTGCCCCCCCCCCCAGCACACCATCACCCTTGGGGACATGCAAGTGCCACCTACCCCTTGATGCCCTGACTCATGAAGCCATACATGGGCCACATGAATGCTGACAGGGACCTTTTTAATTAGGTTCTCCACCGCTGCTGCTCAGGTGTCAAGCATGCCTTCAGTCATCTGAAGCCATGCTGGAGGGTCCTCCTTACCTACCTGCAGCTCACAAGTGCAACATCCCACAGGTCATCAATGCATGCTGTTGCCTGCACAACCTCTGCAAGCTGCAGAGGGAAAGGTTCCCCCATGCCTGGGAGGCCAAGGCCGAGTGGCTTGCTGGAGACTATGAGCAGCCTGAAGACACCCTGCCTCAGATGCAGTGACCCCAATGGCAAGCCCTGCTCATCCAGGATGCACTGAAGGCCCACCTTGTCAGCAAGGAGCACTGAGGGGTAGGCCTGCCACCAGGCCCCATCACCACACCTACAGCACCTGTCCATGCTTGCCTCACCCCCACCACTATGCACCCATCTCCCCCTGTCCTGACACCAATAAGAAGCATAAAACACTGTATAACTGGCTATGGGGTTTTTATTTACAGGGAAACTTGGGGGTGGGAGCTGCAGGGGTTGGGGGTTTTGGGAGGGGGGGTCAGGGTATAGGGACAGGGCTAGCAGCCACTGGCTGGTGGGTCCTGGACCTGGTAGATGGCTGGATTTGGCCTGGAGGGGAGTAAGCTGGTATGTCGTGTAGAGTCACATTCTGCTGCCAAGTGTATTGCAACCTACAAAAGTTGAGATCCACTGGTGTAGAGCACAGACATTATGTGTCCAGCTGCCACCGGTATAAATATAACCAACATGGTTCTCTAATCACTCAAGACACATCTCCCGCCAATCCACACTGCTATTTTAAGTATCCCATTGCCTCTTGCTCATGAAGGCTTTCTCCACCATGGTGGAAGACTTATCAGCCGGAATCAAAAGGGGCAGCCGTGTTAATCTACTTCAGTAAACCAAACAAACAAGGAGTCCTGTGGCACTCAAAGACTAACAAATACATTTATTGCATGAGCTTCCATAGGAGAAAATCATGCAATAAATATATTCATTATTCTTTAAATACCACACAATTCCTTGTTTGTTTGTTTTTTATGAGGTGGAAGGCAGCTAAGAAAGGTCCAAGAGCTCCTCATTGCTTCTCCCCTGCCAGATTCTTTCTCCAGTGCCATTTCCATGGCAGAGCTTTTCATTGCTGCATGTAGGTGCACCTATCCTACACACTGATGTAAGTGTAGACCAGGCCCCAGGAACAAAGAATATAGGTCATATTTACACAACAAGGAACTCTATTCTGGGAAGCAGTGACTATGAAGATGACTGGGGCCATGATGGTGGATAAACTGTTAAACATGAGCTCCCAGTCCAACACTGTGGACAAAAGGCGTAACACAATCCTTGGTTATTTATAAAGGAATCTCAGGCAGGAGCTGAGAGGTTATTTTATGTCTCATGTGACAGAAGCTGGAATACTGTGTCCAGTTTTGGGAACTACAATTCAAGAATGATGTGAATAAACTGAAGAAAGAGTTCAGAGTAAAGCCAAGGAAATTATTAAAGGACTAGAAAGCATGCCTTACAGTGATAGGCTCGATGAGCCCAATCTGTTTAGCTTCATAAAAAGGTTACAAGGTGACTTGATTACAGGCTATAATTACCTACATGAATAATGCTCTTTTCACTTTAGCAGACCAAGGCGTAAGATCCAATAGCTGGAATTTGAAAATAGACAATTTCACGCTGGAAATAGGGCACATTTTTAGTGCAGGTAATTATGCATTGAAATACCTTAACAAGGATTACGGTGGATTCTCTATCACATGAAACTTTTAGATCAAGATTAGATTTTTACTTTGAAAGAGAAAACAGGAATTAATTCACAAAAGTCTATGGTCAGTGGTATTCAGAAGATCAGATTAACTAATCACAGTGGTCTCTTCTGGCCAATGTATGAACTGACTTATGAGTCATTTCATTGAATGTTGAATCAAGGGCTTCCATGCCAGAAAGACCTGATCTTTCAGCATGATACTATCTTACAGCACATGAAGGATAGAAAAATAGAACTATTAATTTTGTAGAAGAAACAACCCATCATACATCCTAATTAAATTAACTTGGTTGGGGGGGGGGATCCAGATCATTGTGCTTTCTAAATAGGAGAGCCTATAACATAGCAGTCTTAATGGCAGAGTTGGACTACAATTTTTACATGATGCTCAAATAGTTGTTAAGTTCCAAAGGGACAGCCGTGTTACTCTAGTAAAGCAAAACAAGCAAGGAGTCTTGTGGCACTTAAAGACTAACAGATCAAATAGTTGTAACACATTTTGTTATCCCAATCGGCTCTTCAGGTCAGACTGTAGCAATGATGCACCAAATTATATGACTATTTGCTAATGTAGAGAAGACTGAGTTATACAAACATATTATTAATTCTGGCAAGGGAACCAAACACAAAATTTAAATGCATCTCTGTTTTAATTCCATGGGGTTAAAGAAAAGCTGGCTTTGACCCAATAAGCAATAAATATCTATGCTGGGATTTTTACAGAATTATATTGGCACAGAAAGATATGCCCTTCAGAAATGGAATTTTCTTTTTGAAACCTGCAAAATTTTAAAGACTTATTATGCTAATCAGATGCTTATATTGTGAGTGATGAGATATACTTGCATAGAGTCATTCTTAATTTAAGAAAAGCTGATTAAACACACCAGATGTGCAAGGTGGTTTACCGAAATGTTCTCTCTTGTGACTTCTTTACCTCTGAAATACATCGAACTTTTCCTCTCTCTTTTGGTATGACAGAAAATATTGAAATGATCCACTGTTCTGGTTCCAGAGAGCCTTTATATTAAATTGCCTTGCTTCCATTTAAAAAACAAAATCTGTAGTTTCAGTTTCATTGGAAGCCTTGCCTTTACTCGCCCTTAACTACAGCATAAAGCCCTTTGACATCTGATGCGATGGTGTGCTAAGCACAACAAGACAGCTAAACAGCGGATGGCCCCGTGTCAGGCCCTTAATATGCAAAATACACTATTCTATCTCAGATAGGAGCCTGATTCCCTTTATCCTTGGACACATGAGAAAGCTGATGTCATGAAATGGCTATGAGGAAGAATAATGCCAACGGGACTGTTTGTTTAATTAGTAACAAGGGTAAAATCCTTCTAATGCAGCTTGATCAGAGGTCAGTTCGAGAGGTCTTTATCAGAGTACGGGCAGCCTTTAGTGGCTGAGGCTTAATAATAATCTCTAGACTTCAATTTCCTACTAATAAAGGGTAATATAATGTAGTGTAAGCCCTCTTATTTGTTCAGATCTTTTTTAACCACTAAGGAGCTAATATGCAACAACTGAACAAACAATGGCCACACAGGTTTCATTTTTTGCACCACAGATGACCTCTGATGAAAGAAATGATCAGTCAAGCCCTGAATCAAAGGTGGAAAGCAATCACAGAAAGAAAATATGCACAAGAAGAGTAAATTGCTCTTTAATAACCATATACACACACATCACATAAATGTATCTGAAACATGATTGTAGCATGCACAAATGCTCAGACATAATAAGTTTCCATCTGCAGATTCTGAAGCAATACATTCAAATTTGTACAACGTATTTTGATAAATGGAGGCTGTGGAAGGCATAAAAGTTATCAGCATTGCAAGACAGAACCACAATCCTTTTAATAACTGCTTCTTTCCAGATCTGATAGCAGCTTGCCTACTTCATTTTTCACAACAACTCACCTCTTCTCTAATTGTTCTGTCACCCCAACTTTGTATTGAAGGGAAATCCTGACCCCAGCACAACTACAGTTGAAACAAAAGGGAGTTTTGTCTTAGTGAGAGCTGAAGAGCTAAACTCAAAAGTAGTAGTTTTAAAGGGTTGCAGGGGAGCAGATTATGTTTTCTTCGGTAGATACCTTGGAAACATTGAGAGAATGCGGCTATTTCTGTATCTATGTTTATTGACTTTAAACAGGGAAGCTAAATTCCATTCTGTAAGCATGCAACTATATGGACCTTCATGGAATTATATATACTTTATGCTATATCTGACTATGGCCAGCTACATCAAATATTTTCAGCAGCCTTTTTTAAAAGGATCTATTTTCTCTCCAGACACAATATTCCAAGGTTCTGAACATGGCCAATGTTTGTATCAGATGTCTTTCTGTCTGGCATGTAGCTCTTTTCTCACTCACTTCGTGCGTGTGTGCATGCACATGTGCGCGCGTGAGAGAAGGTGCTTCTTACCTCTTCCCTTCAGCCCCACCATGTGATTTGCCTAGATGATTGTTCCAAGGGCATTTCCCTCAGGAAAGATCTCAACATTCCATGTCATAATTTTAATCCACTTAATCTCTTTTTTTTTTTTTAAACTCCTGCTATATGTAATCAATATAGAGGAGTCAGTTTTGTGACTGTCGAGGTCTCTTAACTATGAAACAAAACTCAGGGAGCTTGGTGTTCTCTTTTAACATAATCTGGAGTACAGGTGATGAGAATGACAATATATTTTAGTGTTGTGCAGGAGCATCGTTAACCCGGGGGAAGACCTGGTGCACTGGCCCAGGCCTCGCTCCCTGACCGCAGGCCATGCCCCCGGCTGTGGACAGGGCAGGGAGTAGCAGCTGCGGCCACAGGGCCACTCAGCCTAGGACGAGGCTGGAAGCGTCCGCTGCCACTGCAGGCGGCTGGGCCCTGGATCTCCGGCCGGATCAGGCCAGGCTCTGTGTGCTGGGTGCCAGTGACACCCCTGGTGTTGTGTTTAACTAAAGTATGGGCACCCGCATTGCCCCACAATATGCCAACATCTTTATGGGCGACTTAAAACATTTCCTCAAGTCTCATCCCAAAACACCTCTTCTTTACCTATGCCACATTGATGACATCTTCATCATCGGGACGCATGGCAGGGATGTTCTTGAAGATTTTCACAGAGATTTCAACAATTTCCACTCCACCATCAAATTGAGCCTGGAACACTCCACACAGGAGATCCACTTTCTTGACACTACAGTACAAATCAGGGATAGACACATCACCACCACCCTGTACCAAAAACCTACTGATTGGTATAGTTACCTACATCCCTCGAGCTTCCATCCTAAACACACCACATGATCCATTGTCTACAGCCAAGCCCTAAGATATAATTGCATCTGCTCTGATCCCTCAGACAAAGACAGACATCTTGAGGATCTCTATCAAGCATTCTTGAAACTACAACCTGGGAAAGTAAGAAAAATTGACAGAGCTAGATGGGTTCCCCAAGGTCATCTACTACAGGAGAGGCCCAAGAAAGAAAACAACAGAACACCACTAGTCATCACATACAACCCTCAAGTCAGACCTCTGCAACAGATCATTAAGGACCTACAGCCTATTCTAAAAGATGATCCCTCACTCTCTCAAGTGTTGGGAGACAGACCTCTCCTTTCCTACAGACAGCCGCCCAATCATAAACAGACACTCACCAGCAACTACAGATCTAACAAACATTAAAGCAGGCACACACCCCTGCAACAAACCACGCTGCCAAGTCTGCCTGCATATCTGCACAACAGATACCATCATACGTCCTAATCAAGGCTGCTACTCCATAAAAGGCTCATTTACCTGCTCATCTACTAATGTGATCTATGCCATAATGTGCCAGAAATGCCCCAAACCTTATACATTGGACAAACAAGATGATCGCTGCACAAAAGAATAAATGAACATAGAGCTGATATCAGACATCACAAAACAAAGAAACCAGTTGCTGAGCACTTCCATCTTTCTAATCACTCAATAAATGATTTGTTAATGACCATCGTCAGAAATGTGACTGGGACACCAAGACTTCAAAGAGAAACAGCTGAACTCAGATTAATATGCAAACGAAATTCTGTGAAAGCAGGATTGAATCAAAACTATGGGTCCTTTTCCCATTACAAAAGGTAATTTGACTTCAGGCTTCCCAGGGTTTGAACCTAACAACGGCTCTGATTTGCTGTTACTGTATGACCTGATCCTATGTTTTACACCCCCTTGGATTTATTTTCATTCCTTTCTGTAAGTTCACCCATCTTCGAAGCATCTGACGAAGTAGGATTTTCTCCAACGAAAGCTCATGTGAAAAATAAATCTGTTAGTCTTAAAGTGCCACATGACTCCTTGTTTGTTTTTTTTTTGCTGGACTAGACTAACATAGCTATCCCTTTGGAAAATGTTACTCACAATGCCAATCAAGAACAACATCTCAGATGGTGGAAGAAAATTCTGATGCTAAGAAGGAGAAGAAAAGTGATGTTTCTGTCAGCGTACTTCCTAGTGGACAAAGGAATTAAACTGAAGCAAGGACTTTTATGCGTCTCTGAATATCAGGCCACTTCTAGGCAAATGTCCACCCATGGATTTAGGAACTTAACTTTATGCACCTTAGCTTTAAAATGTCAATTGTAAATACATTACATTTTTCAACGTGTGACATTTGTATTGTGAACTTTTAATTGCAATGTAGAAATTGTCAGGGGAAAGCTGAAGTTTGGTGATTTGATGTGGGAAAAACCTTGTGCTTCTGGCACCCAAGACGACCTACCATTTCTGGGACAAATAAATTAGCTGTTCATATCTGATAAAACATTGATCTGTTAAATAGTTAGTCTTGGTATTTGTCTTCACCAACAGCAGCAAATTCTGTGAAGACCCACTCTAGTCCATCAGGAAGTCGATCCCTGAAAACCACCCTCTCAAGTAATGTAGTATTGAGTCAATCGGAGGGCATTTTCTTTCAGCTCAGTACACTGAAGATGCCGCAGTAAGTGGGCGTTAGGCAGTCAAAGAAAAAATACACAAATATCTTGGGTATCGCCTTTTGACTACAGCTGAAATCTCCCTGCAGTGTAGACCAGGGCTCAGTTTTTAAGCTATCAGCAGCATGTTCAGGGTCAACAACTTAGTAAAGCAGTTCATATCACTCAAACTTATTAGGTCACGCTATTTGCAATAAGAAACAGAGCTCTACACTGCATAAGCAGTGCTGGAAACATTCAAAACTGCCTGAAGGGGCAATAGAGCCTCCTTCTGAGTATGATCAAGGTCATACTTACTCTGAGAACACCATTCCTCTTCTGCTTTCAGCTACTTTTTGCAAATACCATTGAATTTTTATTTCTTGAACAACATTCTAAAGCTGCTTCAAAAACCTAGAACAAGAACAGTTTCAAAAAGTTTAGGGGGTAGTAAAATTTAGAACCACAATACTTCACAGAGCACACAGCCTATAATCGGAACCCACCGGTGAATCTAGGCAAATACCATAGCCAGACTTCAAAAAGCCTGGGTAACATTACTACTATGACATCTACAGCTATGAAAAATGAATTAATAATAATAAGAAGCAAACTTAAAGACAGAACCAGCTAATACCTGGGGTGAAAATGTGAGATTATTTCATGACCAGTATTTAACCAGTTAAAGAACTAATCAAACAGCATAGTTACCTGTCAAATATGTTATTCAATAAATAGTGGCAATGCATTATGAATAATTTTATTTCATTAATCATATTTGCTCTGTTGGAGGGTTCAAAAAGGACTCCCCCCCCCATGTACAAGCTACACAACTGGGGGAAAGAAAAGCCATCCTCAAAGGCATCACATTTTGGACTGATGTAGAGAAGTCAAAGGCAGGACTAAACTGTTTTACGTAGTCTAAGAAAACACCCAACAAGAAACAGTCTGTTATCAATAAGTCTATGGGCATGACAACAAAGAAGATATGCTACATAATTAGGGTTTTTGTTTTGGGTGGTCTTCATTCAAATATTTCAGGATTTATTTCTTAGCAGTTTTTCATTCTATGCTGATGTTCAAAAATTAGTTTTTCATATCTTCCTCTTTGATATTGAAATTTTTGGGAGGGCACTTCCCAAAATTCTTCTCGAAATAAGGTCTACTTTAACTTCTATTATATGTATAACAATGACTTACACATTCATTTAAGCTTTGTACCCTGGTTACTGAACCCATGGTCCTCTACTTAGTGTGTTTGTTCCCTAGTGAGATTTAAGGTAATATGGATTCAAACAGCATGACATTAAAGCTCCCTAGGAAACTTTAGTTTCATGCCAGCAGGGTCTACACAGACCAATGAATGAGCAACACATTAGTGCACTTTAGAAATTACACTCCTGTAACCCACATTACTGGTCTGTGTAGACAAGTCCTTATGTATAAGCCAGGGAAAAAGGACATCACCTTTAGAAAAAAAAATGACCCACAAAAGGGGTGAAGTCAACATAAGTTGCATAACAATTTATAGGAGTTTTCTGGTGTTTATTGGACAAACATTTATTTTTGTAGAGGCGTATTTTATTGGTGTTTTCTCTGTTAAAACCTAAAATCAGACTGTTTATAAATAATATAGCATTTGGCAGTAATTCAATCTGTTCAAATTTGATCAAGATCCCAGTTTCTGAGAAAATCTCTGCCTTCACAAATTCTTCAACACTACAGAATGTTCCAAATGGGACCCCTTATCCTATTTTCCAGGACTTTGTTCCAAAGGGAAGTAATGTCAGTCCCCTCTGGGTAGGCTTAAGAGTCACACCAACAAAATTAGCATTTAGATTGATGCAAGTAACATTACTGACTGCTTGTTTGACTGTTCTGTAATTCCTTAAACACCCCCAGACTGTCATGCAGGTTTGTTTTCTGTTTTTCATGTATTCCAAGCAAATTTTAGCCATCATCTCCTGTTCTTCTGTCTTACTCAACCATGCTATTTTGGGTCCTCAATTTCTATTTGATATCATCTTTTCATTTTTACCCTAGCTCAGTCCTCCACAGACTGATTCTTGCAAGATAAAATCATCTATTTTCGACCTTCTCGTCCTCAGTCTGACCTCATTATTGATAAATGACTCAGCACACTGGTAGCTGGAATTTCCCCTTAGATGACAAGTATTCAGCTTGTCATCACTAAGGATGTTGCGATCAGCAAGGCTGAATGAAATTGTAATGTCCCCTTCCACCTTTACCCTGTCCTAAGCTCCCTTTACATGATATTTTCCTCCTTCAGGCATGTTACTGTCACTAGTCCATCATATCAAACTGTAAATGTAAACCAACACAAAATTAATTTTACCACTTATATGCCATATTGCAATATTTCAAAGAAACTATGGATGTGTAACATAAAGTTAGTTCAACTGTGAGAAATGGGCACTATCAAAAAAGTGGCCTCAAATTATATTTGCACACAAAATTGTGAAACTGGATAGGTAACTGTATATGTATGTATACACTGTGTTTCTTTGGCCCAAATATGATCTTTGAACCAAAAAAAAATTTCATGCAAGGTAAATTCTATGCAAGTAAAATGCCAGACAGTTAATGCCTTTGAAATTTTGGCATATTATTTCTTCCTCTCAGATTTGTGGCTCTTGATTATGCACAAGCAAAAATCAATATTGGCCACAAAGGTAAATCAGTTAGATACCCTGAGATCAGATCATTCATAACTTTGTTATGTGTACTGTGTCAGAGCTGGATGGTAGTTCTGTATCCTTCAAAGACCCATTAAGCTAGGAGATCCTCCCTCGGTTAGATATTATAACTTTAAGGTCTCTTTGTGCCAGCAACACACACAAAGGCATTCTAACACAGGGCCTGGTGTGGACCTCATTGTTTACATCAGACAACCTAATTGATTTCTTTTAAAAGCCATTATCAGCTCTCAAAAACTTGACATTGCAACACATGTGCAATTTGATTTGAATGGCTTGCTCCCACTTCAGAGAAAAAAGTCTGTGTTCCGTACACTCCTTACATCTCAAAGAACTGCAGGGTACAGCTGATCCTTGACAGAGTTTACAGTACAAGTTTACTTTAGATATCTTGGCTCTTTAAAATTAACTGTATCCCATTTTTTTTTTTAACAGAGTTAAAAAAATGCACTGAAGAGGAAATCCACTCCTGCCAGTGTAAATGCAGCAGAAGGCCTATCCTGCATTAAATTCCCAAATAAAGCCTATTTTGAGAGACTGAATGGAGAGTGGGTTTCATCTTTACACTATAACTTACTCTCCAACAGATGTAGCAAAAATGAAGAGAGAAAAGAAAAGGAGAATTTTTTTTAAAATCAAGTCTGACATGAAATGATGGAGCTGAAAGAATATACAAACTGCTGAGAATAGCAGGGATATGGAAGAGACAAAAAGGTGCCAGGATTAGATGATCAGGAAGCGGAATTGAAAAAGACCATCTGATGTACACACTGATCATGAAACTAAGCAATTCAAATTCTAGTTAGCTATTCAAAATAGATCATAACTGGTACTTAAAGAGCCATGCAGGTCACATGCTTTCTCTCGGTAGAGGAGTAGATATCACTACAAAGAAACACTCTTTCTTCACAGGAAGAAGCTACTACAGCATGTGCCAACATCTTTGCATTGGATCTGTGCACTACCACAGTGACAGGGCAGGGTTTAGGTGACGTTCTGTCCTTCAGAGAGAGATCCATTTAATTTTTTTTTCTTTAAATAGAGCCTCATGAAAAATTAGGCTCCTCAAACGGTTCAGATAATATTCTGGTAAAACCATTGAATGAAAGCTGACCCTTAAATGTATAATAGGGCATAAAATTGCTCTAATGCAGCAATGCATTCCAGACCCAGCCACCACCAAACCCTAGAACAGCCTTACTAAGAGAGAGACAACAGAAAATCCTGTCAGCAGAAGTGCCCACCAAAGAACCAATAAAAGACAGATGTGACTACTGGAATATTAAGTGGCTGAGCTGGGTGTATGACAAAAACAGCAATTAAAATCTTTCCAATTTAATCAATGAATGTTTTGCCTTGAAGAAACAAAAGAAACCAGTTTGCCAAGCTTTACAGAGGAAACCATGAAGAAAGCCCACTCTGGGTATCTACTTCCTTTAACAACTCCATGCTGTGCCCTTTTTTCTCCTCTATGGCACATATGGAAGATTTGTTAGACTTTAAACTTGCCATGAACATAGCTGCTAACATTTCACCCCCATGTTCTGATGCTCCCACGATCCATTTCTCTGGTAATTACTCAGAAGGCACACTGCAGTGAGCTCTACCAGTTACAGCTAATCACTCAAGTGCTGGAAATAGGATTGTATTTGTGCAAAGAACAGCAATCAAATATGGTAAACAGATGGTGTTTCTTGTCTTGTGTTACCACACTGTGTGCAACATATTAAAATGTGATGGGTTTATCAGCCCTGATGGATACATTCACACCATATGTTTTTATAGGATAAATAGGTTTTGACATTTTAATACAATTTTGATGCCCCACTTCTTAAAAAAAAATCTGATTTTATTAAAGAAACTGCAGATGTTGCCAATAAAGTATTTATGTTTTTCCTATATCCTATTTTAATTGTGCATATCAGTAATGTAAAGTACTTCGTATTATAATAAAGCATAATTACAAAAATGTTGCACCTTTTTTTAATTTCTATATTAAGCATTCATACTGCTAGAAATTTTTTGCCAAATCAGTTCTTATGTACAGATGCAAGTGTTTTAAAGCTGATCAAAGTTTTAGTTCATTTGCGTTGCCTGACAGCTCTGAGAGAACATTTTATAAATAGAAGTACCTAAACACTATATTATATACAAGAGCAAGGTGGATGAGGTAATACCTTCTACTGAATCAACTCCTCATGTGCCCATCCTCCCTCCAGTAATGAAGCCATAACCAAACCTTTCCACTTAATATTTATGAGTTGATTTATGGGGGGGGGGTCTACAGAACAGTAAAATGGCAATTCTAAGTCCCAGTGGAAAATTTACCCTCAAGATTTTCAAAATCTCATGGGTAGAAAAAGAAAATTACCTTCTCTGAGTTTGGGTGTCAGTTACATGTAATGTAAGCAAATGACTGAACTCTAAAAGACCTGTTCTGCTATTGACATAGCATATATTTCAAAATAGTGTGTAAATGGCTATCACATGCAATCATACAAATGGTGATCAGTAGGTGTTTGTCTATTTCAATTGCCTCTAGAGTAGCGAAACACTCAGTGCTGAAAAACTGCAATAGAACCATTAACATAAACACACACTTTCTAGAGACAATACACATTTTCAGTGATTGCATCGTGTCTGACTGTAGTTCAAAAAATGTAAAATCTTATTGAATATAATGAATCAAAAACTATTATGTGCACACATGCACTTCTGCACCTTCTCCGTCCCTCTCATTGTACACTTCAACTCTCACACAGGCCATCAGTTTGGCATTTGTTAATTGCTCATCTGCAGTCTAGGTTTTAATCACCTGATCCATCAAAAACCTCTGTCTATACTCATCAGGAAGTGACTTTTTTGTAATGGAAGCAGTCAATAGTGTCCCACAACATTGTAGAAGGCATCCTGTATTAGCTTTGTCTTCAAAAGCAGACTGTTCTATTACAATTGACCTTCTCTTCTTGATTACCACACAAATCATAGCCCTTTCCCCCCTCCTCATCTATTAGAGTATTTCTGCTGTAGCCATTCAATTGCCTGACTGCAGTTGGTAATTGGATTCATGTTTGGAGCACAGCATGCTAAGAAGAAGCCTGGAATAACTCAAATGGAACACCCTGGCCTAGGACTGTAACCATATGTTAAACTCAAATTTGTGTCAATAAAACCTACGCTGCACCATCAGTAAAATAATCTGTTTGATATGACAAAGTTCTGTCTTATTCAGCATCTCAATTTATCTACTGCTGTTGATGTAGTAAAATTCTACGTCACTATTATAAGATGTAAAGATAAGGCAAATTCAGTTCTTTGACTTAGCAAAATATAAAGAACACACTATTTTTGCAACTGTCTGACTGCATTCTAGGTTTCAAGATACAGTGTGGGCAGCTTTCAATTATAGTATATAACAGAGAAATTCAAGACCATCAAAAAATCTGGCAACATGCTCTGGATGCACTGCACGTTATTTAACATGAAAGTTTCAGGCTCTGCCTGGGACACACAAAAGTAAAGGTTCTGCTAGCATTGTGAACCCAGTAACATTGCATATAACATGCAGGTCACTAACTTACACATTTAATAAGTAAAGGAAATTACTACAGAAGTTTCAATTGGACAAATTCATGTTGCTTTTGGAAATTTAGCTGTTTGAGTTCCTGTATTTTCCCTGCTCAAATTAAGAACCTTAACTTTTCATCCCACAGTGTAGCAGATCTTTCAGGGAACAGAGCTAGCCTAACTACCCCTATGCCATTCCTCTTTGAGGCCAATGCACAGGGCATGACCAAAGTGACCAGAGCACAGCTACATATTACCTCCAGATTGAAGTGCAAGGCTGTAACAGCAGCCATTTGGAGCTATTAGGTGGGATAAGTCAACCTGAAGGCATTTGTTTATATTCTCTGTGCTTCTTGAGTAACAGAACGCTTCCAGCTGCTCTGTCTTACACCAAGGAGTCGGTCCAGCACAGAACAGCCTCAAAACTAAGGAAGAGCAAAGACAGTTTAAATCTACATTTGCCTTCCACCTACAGCTCCAGAGTTACATTGTGCATTTCTCTGTCATAGCCAAAGATCTGAGCTATAGCTTGAAAAACATTCATCCAAAGCACTGACAAATACTTGCAGATAAAAAAAAAAAAAGAAAAAAAGAAAAAAGAAAGAAAGAAAAAATCCACCCCCCCCACACACACACTTTGTGAGCCAGGATCACTGACTAAAAAAGGAGCTCACATCACAGTTAAGACTACTCACTGAAAAACTGGGCAGCTAGTGCTCAGGCTATGAAATACGTACCTCCCCTCATCTCTTTTGAGAGTCATCTGTCATAATATGTACACCCAAACAGTAAGAAAGAGCTTGCAAAGAAGCAATTGTGCTCCCTTTCACATACCTTCAGTCCCAGCCAGACTGACATAAGTGACTTCTATAACAAACTGAAAGCTGGCAGGGGAGGCCATCTTTGAATACTAACTAGCATTTTTTTAAAAAACATTTTCTCTGTTTTGCTTGTGAAAAAGGTACCAGCACAAGCAACCTAAAGATTCTGTATGAGGGTGGAGCTTTAAGCTAGGTCTATTCAATCACTGGGTGTGGGCTGGACATTTTGATTGCAGATGTACCAAAGCTAACTTTAATCTAGCGAACTCAAGTAGCAGTAGCACTGATGCCATAATAGCATAGACTTCAGTACAGATGAACTGCTTGACTCCATATCATGAGTCTGGAGGACGGGGTGTATTGCACCTTGAGCATGTTAGCAGATGAACTAAGCTGGGGAGACTGGCAGATGCCCTGGGGACTAGCAATAGCATGCAGAATGACTTGGACAAATTTGAGAACTGAGCGAAAAGAAACTTGATGAGCTTCAACAAGGACAAGTGCAGAATCCTGCACTTAGAATTCCATGCACATCTACTGAGTGGCCAAGTAGCAGTTTTGCAGAAAAGGACTTGGGGGTTACAATGGGCAAAAAGCTGGATAGAGTCAACGGTGAGCCCTAACCCCCTGTTGCTAACAAGGCTAATGGCATATTGGGCTACAAAGGTAGGAGCACTGCCAGCAGATTGAGAGAAATATTGATTCCTCTCTATTTGGCACTGCTAAGGCCGCATCTGGAGTATTGTGTACAGTTCTGGGCTCCCGTGACAGAAAGAATGTGGACAAATTGGAGATAGTCCAGTGGAAGGCAATGAAAATGACTAGATCACGACCTATGAGTAACTGAAGGAACTCTACTTATTTAGTCTCCAGGAGAGAAGAGTGAGGGGGAATCTGATAGCATCCTTCAACTACTTGGATGGAACTAGGCTGTTCTCTGTGGTAGCAGATGACAAAACAAGGAGCAATGGTTTCTGCTCTAGCCACACAGCTGCCTGCAAGGTACGACTCATTTCCCATATGCATCTGTTCAGTGAAGCTCAGCTGGGAATTGGAATGAGAATTTGGGCAGCCCCCAGAGAAAGCAGATTTCACTGACAAATCCTGCTTTTCTCGCAGAGTGGAAAAACAAATAACTACATGGCAAAAAATTATTTTCTTTTCCTTTCCTACCAATACATTACAATATTAACATAAACTACACACACTTATTTTATTTGGCTTGTGAAATTTGTCATCAAGGAGTTTCCATGAATTATAAGAATTGTGGTTCAATGTAAGAAATAAAAGCCATCTGTAAAGTTTATTAAAACAATCACATTGCTTCAAAAGGTATTTTTAAGCTGTAAAAATAGCCATCTTTGAATATTAAGACTTCTTTCTGAAAGGTCTGAAATGCCAGTTTGCCATCTGTTCTAACTATTTCTGAATAATTCGCCAGAACTCCCTGCTTTGTTGCTGAATTACAAAATCAGGTTTCATTGATCTCAGTCACAATGAAAAATCTAACTATGTATTTAAAAAGATAATAAGGCAGCTAGATGAATTAGTAGCACACGCTTGATGATTTCTGATACCCAGACCAGTAGATAACCTTGTCTGGCTTCTTTTAATTCTTTGTGGAAAGACATAAAAGTGAGAAAGACTGGCAGATGCAGTAATGAACTAGTATGAAGTCTTCTGACAATTCTCTCTCTACCTTTTGGATGTTTGTTTTTTTCTTGTGGTTTCTAAATAACAAAATTTATTCAGTCATAGGATTCTTGTGCTTGTAGTGTGTCATAACATGCAAGCATAAGGTAAACATTATCATCCCATTTGACAGATGAAAAACTGATGCACAGAAGGAATAAACCATTTACCCAAGGTCACTGGACACCTCAGGCAGAGCTGGGAATTGAAGCCAGATTTCCTGAGCCCCCAACCAATGTCTTACAGAACAACTACAAGACCATGGTTCCTTTCTAGTACAGTTATTGAAACTGACCCTAAGCTTTTTGAAATAGGGACTGTCATTTACTATATGTTTCTACAGCACCTAACACAAGGTGGTGCCTAGCTGATTGGCCTCTACACACTACCATAATAATAGTGTTAAATACATAAACAACATTGTTCACAATCAGAAGGAAGCTCCCGGAGGAGTATGAGAAGCAGGGTAATAGTCAAGCATAAGGGACAGCATTGTCTAGTGGGGCTGGACACTCAATGGGGACTCCAGAAATCTCTGCTATAGACCCGCTGAGTACAGTTGAGTACATCACTCCGCCACTTGTTCCCTATCACCAGGGGTTAAAGTATAATTTCATGGGCCCTGGAACCCTCTGGCACAAATGGCACCCCCTCCCGCATAGCTGGATCCCCCAATACCCGTCCCCAGAACCCACCCCCCAGACACACACACACACACCAGCAGCCCTGCCCAAAGCCCTTACTTCTGCTGTTTGCATGCTGCCTGGCTAGCTGGAAGCTGCTTCTGGCCAGAAGCTGCTCTGCCCTTTAGGGGGGAAATTCACAAATTCTGAGCCTGCCACAGCTTTCTGCTGGCTGGACTTAAAGAGGAGCAGGGTTTAAGGTGGAGCCACCAGAATGCTGCTTTCCGGCTCCTCGTGCTATTTCTAGTGGGGCCAAGGAACTCTGTGTTCTGGTGTCTTCCGCTATTTTTAGGGGCCCTGGAATGCTGCCCACCTAAAAATAGGGGGTCCTGGCATTGCGTTCCAGTGTGTTGCCCCTTACTTTAAACCCTTCCTATCACCCTTCTTTTCCCCCGTCACTTTTTTTTTTATTGCAGTGAAAGCAAGCAACAGCTCCTGACCCAAGGAGTTAAGTGTTTGTCCAGTGCCTGGCAAAATGAGATTCTGATCTTCACTGGGGCATCTCAAAGCTACTCTAATACAAAACTGTAATAAGTAGCAACTAAGCAAAGCAAGATATCAAGTTTATATTCATGAGACTAATCATTCTCTCCTTTAGATAAGAGACAACCAACGTAACAAATAACTGCTGTGAAAATTTTAAATGTCCTTCTCAGGGACCAAACACTCTGGCATCTAGGTCCCTCCCACCCTCTTGATACACTGCTTACACATGCAGTCACTAAAACTAAGAAAAAATACAAGCTATTACAAAAGTACTAATCCAAATACCTGTTTCTGTAGGTCAGATAAGAAGCATGTGCACGTTCCTGCCTTATTTTGAGAATGGTTTATGTTGGTTTGTAAAAGCAGATATATAGAGCTATTACATATATACCCCATTTATGAAGACAAGACCATGAATGATCTGATGTTTTCACAGTACGTATACCACTGAGAGAATCAGTGATTTGGAGGATTGTTCACAGAGTTAAAGGTCAGTAAGTCCCGAGCTCTACCACAGGCTGCTGGTGTGCTCAGTCGCTCCATTAGTGAAATGGAGACAATTACACTGCTGTTGTGAATATTTAATTAATGCTGACAGCGCACAAAGTGCCATGAAAGGATTAGAAATTATCCCAAGACTGAAATAATGTGACAAGACCTGTGTTAGTATGGCTCCCCGAGGCATAAAGAAAAATGCCTATGGAAAATAAAATAAGCAACTGAATCCCAAACACTAAAACAGACACAAAACACCAGAGTATACTGTCACTCCACCTGTTACAGGTTGTACACTGTGTGCATTAACACCTACTGAAAAAAATGAGTTTCCCTCTGTGTGTGCATGTGTGTGTAGGGAGAGAAAGAAATATTGTGTTTGCTGTAATCAGTCTTTTCTCACAATGAACCTATGAACACTGTGGGATATGATCAAGACCAAAGTCTTCAGCCCTGAAAGTTAATGAGAATACAGGTGCAAACACTTATCAACTTTCCAGATTCCCCTTCACACACCTTTACATTTTTTAGCACAATTACATGCTCTTATGGAAATCTCCACGGAAACATTTTCTTGTTTTACATGAAAGGAATACATTCACATCCTGCATTATCCCTTACAAGGAGGGAAAGAAAAATTCTTGAATGACCTTTGAACATTATTTTGTTTTTTGTCTTTAATCTAAGGATTTCTTGGAAAGACTAGAGCCATAGTGTGGACTGAAGCTACCCAGATTTCTCCACTTCAGTCTGGTAAGGTACCTTTATAGACTTCATTGACAATAAGATAGCTATTCTGGATTTGGACTTCTCTTGTGTAGAAAAATTCATTTTGCCGAACTGTATAGAGGTTATTGTAATCTCAATAAATATCTTTTGTGATGTCGGCTGTGACCACAAGATTAATTTTCATTTATGTAGTTTAAGATACAATTTATTTCAAGGCCAAATTTTTCTAAAGTTAATAGCGATTTTGGCTGCCTCAACTGAGATTCTTTGAAGTCTGATTTTTGAAAGATCACTGAAAGAAAATCAGGCTCGGTTAAGTTTTCATGGGATCAGCATCCAAAGCTATGACAGCCGAAATCACCAGCCTCTTTTAAAAATAGGAGAAACTATAAAACAAAACCACCCAAAATACTTCACTGAAGTCTTATCAAAAATGGGGGTGAGATGGTTGTATTTTCCGTTTCAGTTTTTCCATAAGGAAAACAAAAAATAAACACAAAATTCTTAGTCCTGAAATTGGTATTAATTATGTACAACTCTCTCACAAAATGGTCTCTTATCCGTAGGACTAATTGTCAAACTCTTGGGATCAAACTTTGTTACAACTGCACAAGCCCACTGCACAGTGGATCATAGCTTTAAAGTGCAGCTATACTCTGAAAACTGACTCTAGGATGACCTGGTGGCCAAGGCCATATTTATTTTCTCTCAGTAATTTCATAACAAAAGGTATATAGCTTAAAGATGTTTTTGTCCTAATTAAAAAACTCTGCACAAATAGCCTAGGATTGGAAACTCAAGCTGTTTTCTTCCTGGTTCATACTTCATCACCAGCAATACATACAGCACTCTAAATTTAAAAACTTCTGCTGATATGGTGTAACCCAGATGCCTAAAAAGGAGCAATCTCTTTTAGGGATCTCTTTTGGCTGGGTTAAGTTGCTGGGCAGATTTAGCTGCCCAGAAACCAGACATTTCTGGAATTAGGGTGTAGTAGCACATTGAGCATGGTCCACAAGTTTCTACTGTTGTGCTGGAGTCAGATGCCTGGGAGAAGCCTGAGAGGAGCAGCCCAGAGAGAAGTAATCACAGAGAGAGCTGTGGAGTCCTTATGCTCAGTGACTGAGTAAGAGGAGCTAAGCTAGGAGTGGACAGCAGGATGTTTTTCTCCCTGCTTTGGACTATTTTGCTGGGGCGTTTTCTGTTGCGGAATTGAGAGCTGGACAACCAGTAAACAGACTAGGTGGTGCTGGTTGTCCCGGAGAAAGAAAGGACAGCATGGCATTCTCCTAAGGATTCCTGCAGTCAGAGAAGAAGAGGATTGCTGCTACTTTCCATTCAAGCCTCAAGGACTTGAGCAAAGACTGCAAATGAGATAATGGTGACACCATCTGAACTTTGGGACTCTTGGGTTTCTTATTGTTTTCTTCAAATCCATTTTGGTTTCTTAGGATGAGGTTTGTTAAGTTAGTTAATAAAGTTTATTGTTAAGTTTATTCCCAATAGTATTTTAATATAGATGGTAACTCTGAGCAGTCTTCGCAGTGAGTCCTGTATAGACTGGATCCTAGCTCTCCAGTTGCTTTCCATAGGGGTTTAACTTCTGTTAGGCACTAAAGAGGGTCTAATGAATGAATTTTAGCCCACCCTAGAAGGTTACAATAGCATCTACCAATTCAGCCCATTCTGCATCAGGCTGACAGTTGTAACCAAGCAAAAAGTAAGAAAAAGAAATTTAACAATAAATAAATTTTAAAAACTCTTTTTTATTTTAATAAGGACATATTATCATTAGTTAAATGCATAAGATACAAACAGTTCTACACAGACATAAAAACTTTTTTTCTCAAGTTTAGAATCCAAATGATTCTGGTCTACTTGAGCAGCAACAGCTTAACTGTGTCAGTAAATGTAGGATTTCTATTTTTTCTGACAGACTGGTAAAAGCTCAAATATAGACACAGTTATAAAGATGTTTTATACTGAGCTCTCATCCGGTAAAAGATATACTGGTAAAAGTACATTTAGAATGACAGAACTACAACCACACTGGGAGGATGACAGTCAGGCAGGGTTTTTAATTTACCATGCCAGCACAGCTAAAGTGGCAGAACTTTTAAGGTTAGACAGGAAATAAAATAAAATAAATTGACTGATGGGATCAGTGACAATTGTAACTAGGGATGTTAGCCTTCCTTCTCACCTCCCCCTTCATCCCACCAACTTAACCACAAGAATACATTGGGTACTTAATATACATTACTACTGATAAACACAGAGAAAACAGGTTATACTGAGGGTGAGGGGAAACTTTCCCATGTAGACAGAGATTAAATATCAAGTCTCAGGGAGGTCACTGGCACCAGGCTTATGGGGCTCGAGCCCCGAATCCCAGCACCCAAGCCCCAGATCTTTTTAGTACTATACAGCAATAGTGTGTATTCATTCTCATAATAAAAAATTGAAAGGTCTAACAAGACCTATGGAGAATGAAGAAAGGTAATAAAGTGATCAACCTACAAAAAAGGGACTATCCTCATTTCTGAGGAATCTTCTCCATCAAGAAACTGAACCAGGAACCTCTACTTCTGAAATTAGTAAGAATACGCTAAGTCTTGAAGGAAAATCTGCTTTTTCTGTCAATTCTAAAATTATTTATTCTTTTTTTTTTTTTAGTAGAGTCCCAAATATGCTAAGCATTTTCCAAACATAGAAGATACAAAGTGTGCATGAGTGTCATTATGTCAATTACTGTGCGTGAATTAAGAGGTTTCCAAAAGCCTAAAGAGACTCAGACTTGGCAGAGCATTCATATAGATAAATGTAAGTAGTGGGATTCCTGATTACTGAATCTGTTCTTTAATATGACACAAGGTTAGAGCTGCTGCATACTCCCTCTCTGCTTACTACTTTTGGTGGCAATGGCTACTCCACCAGGCAACTGTGGATTTAGTTGAGTCACTTAATCTGAGGCTAAAGCGAAGCATTGCTATGGTCGCTGTTAATCATGGGTTACAGTAAGGGGAACACATCGGAACACAGTTCTGGGCCTCCTTATTTTTAGGCCGGCAGTGTCCTGGGGCCCCTAAAAACAGCATGAACAGCCGGAATGCAGCATTCTGTTGGCTCCACCTTAAACCCTGTTTCACCTTAAGCCCAGCCAGCAGAGAGATGGGGCAGGCTGGGAGTTTGTGAATCTTCCCTTGCAGGGTGGAGCAGCTTGTGGCTGGAAACAGCTCCCAGCCGGGCAGCCAGACTGCAAACAGCCAAGGTAAAGGCTTTAAGGGGGACTGCTGGAGGTTTGGGGGGGGGGGTGGTATCAGGGCAGGGGCTGGGTTCTGGGGACAGGTACTGGGGGGCCCACCCATGCCAGAGGAGGGGCCACCAAATTATATTTTAACCCCTGCTGTTAATGCTAGCAAAGTGCCAGGGTTGTAGCTCCAATCTGGTCAGTATGCCTGAGACTGAACCAGACATGTCAAGAGATAAAAGCATGAGATGCTACAAAGAATCAAGGCTCACCTGGTAGGACTGTAGCAGACTTGTGTGCCCTGCAGATCAGGCACAGACAGACTTGCTAATGATTATATGAGTGTTAAACCTTGTCAGAATGTACATAGAATCTCCCCCATAGGTGCTGAGGATGCACCAGCACCCCTGGCTTGAAACAGTTATCACATATGGGGTTAACAGCTGGATTAAGTGACTCTCAGCAAACCGACTACATAGTTTGTTCCAATATCACTGTGTGGCCCAACCACTCCTGGCTTCTTCACTGAATTGACCTTTGAAATTTGTCATCTAACTGTTGCCACAAATACAGTGAACATAAGCAGCAGCAACTATCCCCCGCCCCAACACATTTTTTGTTTTCCTATATGAACAAAATACTTTGTGAATTTGTTGTTAAGGCTGTTCCAGTGTCTCTCTTCCCATCAACACAAATAGCACAACATAGTGGGGAGAGGAAATCACATATAAATATTTAGGGGTCTTAAAAGCTATGCACCCAGTGCTCATGGAGGAGGTCATTTACAAGTAGAAAACTGAGCACATTAATGGAGAGGGGAAAGCAATGAGGTACCGGGGAAAGACAGCAGCACAGGAGGGCATTGGAAAAGAGGAAGGCTGGTTCCCTTGATCTCTTTAGGAGTATTTTCTATTCCCTACTTCAAGATGCCTCAAGTATCTATAGAATAAACTATAACTATTCAAATACTTTTCCAGACTGATCCATCACTTCAACTGCATGAAGACCAGCCCAATAGAGCTCAATGCCCCATCATTAGTCAGCTGAAGGTCAAACAAAGGTCTAATGCTCTGGCCTGCTTGTAATTTAGCCAGGAAAGCACTGATGAGTACCGCCAGCTGAGCACCAGCATGGTTCTTCTGGAAATAGTGTGGCCAAGCACTAAATGCAATGCCTCTGAACCAGCAAACCACTGAGGAACACTGTAAAGGGTCCCAGCAAGAAAAAGCCAAAAAGTAACAAATATGTCTTGTGACAAACTGGGGAAGCTTAGTCACTATGGGTCCTGCACTTCAGATCTTGGCAGCCAGCTGGTGCCCAGTTTTCCCACAGGCAAACCCTCAAAATTATAGTTCCCCCAAGTCCATCCTGCCCTGGGGTTGGGCTCTCTAGCCCCATAGGCTGCTGAGCCCCTCTGAGTGAGCTTGTCCGGGCTACCTGTATTTCCCAGGTGCTGGTAGCAACAGCTACTCATGAGCTTCATCTGGCTCGACTCAGCTCTGCTTCGCTCTGTTCTGTTCTGTTCTGTTCTGTTCGGCTACACATACACTCCACTCCTAGCTCCTCCTTCTCCAAACACCACACCCAAAACACTCCCTGCCTGACTGCAGCATGGGCTTTTTATCTGCTGTGGTTAATTACCCTAATTGGGCTCAAGTGCCTTAATTAACCTAGAGCAGCCCAACCCTGCTTCCCCAGAAAACAGGGCTTTCCTGAGCCTAGGGCTGATATACCCATTCTCCACTACTCTCTTATAGCCATCCAGCTTGACTCTGTCACATATCCGCTCCCCACACAATCCCAAGGGGTTGGGCAACAGTGCATTCGGGACAGTCTATCTGCATTGACATGGTGGCTACCGACTCGGTGGCATATGGTGAACCAGAAAGGCTGGAGGAACAAAAACCTCCTGGTTACCCAAGAGTTCTTTTCTGTGTTTTGCTGCATCCACTGCAAAGGGGCATGATCAGTTACTAGGGTAAAGTGTCACCCCAGCAAGAAGCAACAGAGGGTTTCCATGGCCCGTTTGATAGCCAGGCATCCTCTTTCCACATGCCTCTGTTCTTGTGGGAGGAGCTTTCAGCTGAGGTACATTATTGGGCATTCCTCATTTCCCACCATTTGTGAGAAGACCTCTCCTAACCCCACCTCAGACACATCTGTCTGGAGAATGAATTCCTTTGTGAAGTCAGGGGCAAGGAGTACCGGGTCCTGACAAAGGGCCATCGGTAAATCTGTAAAAGCTTCTTTGGTTGCATCGGTCCATTGTATCATGTCTGGGCCTTGGGCTTTTATCAGATCCATCAGGGGGCTGGAGGCAAAATGGGAAATAAAAGCCCTGTAGTACCCCATGACATCCAAAAATGCTCCAAGCTGGGTTTTTTTCCCAGTTAGGTCTGCACAATTTTTGATAGCTACCAGTTTGTTCAGCTGGGACTTCACTAGACTCCTCCCTACAATATACCCTAGGTATCTAGCCCCAGCTAGACCTACAGTACACTTCCTAGGATTTACTGTGAGGACTGCTTGCCTCAGGGCATTCATCATCACTGCTTTTTTCTCTATGTGAGTCTCCCAGTCGGGGGTATGAACAACCACATGCTTTAAGTATGCAGCAGCATAACTGCATTGGGTCAAAGCAGTTTGTCTATCAGACGCTGAAAGGTAGCTGGGGCTCCATGTAATCCAAAGGGGAGGACTGCGAATTAGAACAGACCTTCTGAGGTGGCAAATGCAGCTTTTTTCTTGTATACTTGGGCTATGCAGATTTGCTTCTAAGAGACTGAACATTTAACCTTACGACCACCACCCCCAGCTGCTGCCTCCCTGGCCTCCCCTCCCACCACCAAGAAGGCAACAGGTTCCCAAAACTTTTGAACATCTTGGGACTGTTTGTCCAGCCGGGACCACAGACCCCCCCCCCCAGGAGGAGCAGCTCCCCTTCCCCATTGCCTAGCTTCCCCCCTTTTTTCTCCCCCACCCCTAGTAGCTGGAGGGCTTCCCACGCTTTGTTCTGCCCTCCAGCTGGTTCAGTGCTCCCCACCCTTCACAGACTCCCCCCAGACCCTCGAGTTTGTTTTAGTTTTCTGTCCTACCCCAGTCCTGAAAGTTTGTTTTTGGTTCCCCTGCCTCACCCCTCAGCCCCCACTGCCTCCTTGCCCTACCCTTGATGCCTACTAGCCCCACTCCTGTAGTATCCACCACCAGCCAGGATTGACCAGGCCATATGTGCCCCTAATCTTTTGTTCTCCCCCTATGCACTGCACCCCCTGATACTCTATTGATCCATCCCACCCAGTGCAGCCAGAAGAGCCGGTCCCTTCCTGCCCCAAAGTTCCCTATCCCCTTTCCCTTGGCACCCTCCTCCCTTGACTGCAGCCTAGCAGGAAGGAATGGTTTGCCATTCCTTGATTCGTATATAGTCCACCCCTTGTTCATCCCTCTCCCATTGCCTGGTTCCCCTCTCCCCTGTTGTTCCTTATCCCAGTCTACCCACCCCAGGTATCTCCTCCTATTAGTTCCTTTCCAGGAACATGGAGACCTCCCCAGTCCCCCAGACCCTATCCCGGAGCCTGTTCCCTCCTCCATCCCTGCGGCTGCCCCCTTGACCACCACTGCCGCTCCTATAACCTCTGGTGCCTCCACTAGGGCACCTGCAGCAGCAGCACAGGAGGGGCCTCCACTACTGTTACCCCAACTTCCTCGGCTGGTAAAAAGAGCAAGGGGAAAAAGGCAAGCACAGGCCCTGCTGCTCCCGCAGCCCCACAATTGGCTGTGGCCCCTTCTTCTCCTGCCCTTCTCTCCACCAGTTCTGGGGGTTCCTCTACCCCCAGATTGTATGCCCAGGCAGCTGCCACCCCTCCACCCACCGCCATACCATCAGCCCACACCGCCTCCTCAAATACGATCTTGGGGGGCCGGGGCCCTTTCCCCTCCTTGACCAGGAGGCACGGTGTCCACTGCCTCCTGGTGGCTGCCTTGCCCCATGTGGAAACTTACATGCGGCCGATGGCGAGGGTGGTGGGAACCTCAGCCATTCCAGCGGCCTCAAAGATATATGGAAAAATGGTGTTCTCCCTAGCATTGGAGGCTGCCGCGCAGGAGGCAGTTGTCAGGTGCCTGGCGGTGGGGGGTGTAATAACCCTTGGGGAGGACGGGGTTAACACTCTGGTCAGTGAGTCCCAGGACAGCCAATAGGAATGAAGCACAGCTTTTTGAATGGTAACAGCAGCCTGGCCTGGGCCTGTTTGGATGCAGCAGAGCTCCTGGAAGGATCAGGAGGAGGCCAGAGGGGCCTGAGGAAGAATCCAGCAACATCCTTACCAGAGATAAGCTAAGTTTGGTACTGCCCAGGCGTGGGTAGAACAGGGAATGTTTACTTAGACGCGGTCAGGGTATTTTCTTTGTTTTTGGCTTGTTTTTTGGATTTCTCTGGGCTAAGCACATGTAACCCAACCCCACCCCACTACCCTGTAACTACCTAAGTTAATTCCCAGAGAAGCAACTCTCTGTGTTTATCATCTGTTCTTTTTGATTAAAGAGTTTACCTTTTAAGCAAGTTCTGGTTCTGTGTCCTGAAAGGCAAGAGGTTTGTGTGCCCGTGCCTTAGACTGCACAGGCAGCTACTAGAGGGAACCCTGTTCCAGTTCCAGCTCATATTGCAGCTGGAGTTCAGTCATTTTCCTGAGAGAGGAATAAACAGGATTGCAAGTACCTCACAGGGAGGAATTCCCAAGTGCGCCTTCCTGGGTCTCAAGAGGTTTTTTTT